>CAUYQG010032781.1:0-37943 GCA_963574415.1 Tarsius wallacei
TTTTTTTTTTTTTTTTTTGAGTTGGAGTCCCACTCTGTCGCCCAGACTGGAGTGCAGTGGCCGCTCCCAGCCACCGCAGCCTCGACCTGCTGGGCTCCGGCGATCCTTCCGCCTCAGCCTTCCAAGTAGCTGGAACTACAGGTGCGCGCTACCACGCCCGGCTAATTTTTTTTGATTTATTGTAGAGATGAGGTCTCGCTTGCCCAGGCGGGTCTCGAACCCGCAGGCTCAGGCAATCCACTCACCTCAGCCTCCCAAAGGCGCGGGATTACAGGCTGAGCCACCGAGCCCGGCCCTTTGCTTATTTATAATGTCATATTTCCATTCTTATCTTTCCTCCCTCTTCTAATCTCTTTCTCTCGGTCTTTTTTTTTTTTAGATTAGAAAGTAAGTTAGAGGGGGAGAGATAGAGAGAGGGAGAGAGAGAGAGAGGGAGAGAGAGAGAGAGGAGCTGGGTTCACAAAGACACATGTTCTAATTGAATAGTTCATGTTTAATTAGAAAGTAAATTAGATGGGGGGAGGTAGAGAGAGAGAGAGAGAGAGAGACAGATTAACCTCCCCAAGGTAGGAAAGGGGTCGAAGCCAGGAAACATGGTGGCAGCCATAATAGCTCCAAGAGCACATGGCCACACCAGTAAGGCAATAGCCCTCTCTTCCTCTTTTCTCTCTTCTCTCCTGAGAGAGAGCAAGACAAAGCTAGGAGACCAACTCCCTGATTCCTGGGTCCTTGAGGGACTTTCCAAGGTTGTCAAACCATAGAAAACCTGCTTTGCTTGCTTAAAAGTTTAAAAAGCGTAGGCTGTGCCTAAGGCCAGCTGCCCTCTGGCATCATTTCTTCCAACCATTGACTACAGTGAAAGATGATAAACATCCTGCGAAACTTCCACACATCCACAGCCTGCCACTCCCATTGCTCACTGCCAGGGAAGTCTGAAGGCCAATAATGGAACAGAAACAAAAATCAAATCAAACCAAATCAAATAAAGGGGGGAAATCCCCTCTTTGCCCAGGAGGCAAAGACAAATATCCAAAATTTCTAATTACATTCTTAAATAGGTCCTAACTTTCAATATCTGTCAAGCAATTGAATGACATCTCTTTGTTCCTTTTCAAATAATAGGATTCCTGTTTGTTTGTTTTTTTTTTTTGAGTCAGGTTCTCACTTTGTTGCGGCTCACCACAGCCTCAGGTTCCTGGGCTCAGGTAATCCTTTTGCCTTAGCCACCCAAGTAGCTGGGACTGCAGGCATGTGCCACCATGAATGGCTAATTTTTTGATATTTTGTAGAAATGAGGGCTGCTCTGTTGCTTAGACTGGTCTCGAACTCCAGGGCTCAAACAATTCTCCTGCCATGGCTTGCCAAAGTGCTGGGGTTATAAGTGTGAGTCACCAACCACACTCAACCTAGGATTCCTTTTTTAAGTTCTGCCCTGAGATTTTAATTTCATTTTCAAACCTGAATCAGGGAAAATGTCCCAGAAGATAAGTTATATGTGTTTCATTTTGTTCACTTCATAAGCTACTCTCTCTCTCCTTTGTATTTATCATCTGATACAGAGATATATAAGATAATCACAAAACAGAGGGTTGGGCTACAGATTCTTATGCAAGAAATTCATTGCTGAAATGTGTGATAGTGACAAAACCCCATTGCACTCAATTATCTGTTCATCAGATTGATGTAGTTGGTTTTGTTTTGTTTTGAATTGAGCAGAATGCACACAAGAAAACTGTCTATTTGAATATTAAGATTTTGAAAACATAAACCAGCATGTTAACCATGAGTGAAAACATAGTTTCTATATCTGCTTTACAATGTCTGCATATATTGCTTTATACCATCATAACAAAAAAGTTACATATTATAAATATACAAAGACATTCCCATAAATGGGTTAAGATAGCACAATAACATTGAGTTTACCTTCAAAATAAATGAAGGCAATAAACAACACATCAGAAAGGCTAAGATCAACAGAGTTTTTTTTTAAAAATCCTATTAATTTGCCATTTCTGTAATAAAGAAATTATTCAACTTATGAAACACTATCCTTCCTCAGTCTTTGTATTATGCATATTATCCAATTTTGCTATTTAAATTAAACTGCAACACATCAGAAAAATAAAACAGTTATTTACTAGCTCTACAGATCACTTGCCTAATTGTATGGAATATAGCAGAGATAATGAGCTCATTGTGAACTGCGACAGCCATGTAACGTGGCTCGTGAAATGCTGATGGGACTGTCCGCACTGCATAGCAGAGATAAACACCCCACAAGAGGAATAAAAATTCAGCTGTGAGAAGAACAAACAAACAATTTTCCATTAGTGTTTATAGGTGAAGAAAAACGTTTTTAGTTCTTTAGCATATATTTTGTGTCTACTATAAAAACATAAGTTTAGTTAGAAATAGATGTTTACAAAGTGTCATTCACATACAAATACAGATGCCATATATATATATTTTAAATTTCATTCAGTGTATAAAAGATTTTTCAAAGGTATGCCTTGTTGTTGTTATTATTATTATTTTTTTGAAGGTATCTTTTCAGTTTTATTTTCTTTGGATATATACCCAGAAATGAGATTGCTCGATCATGTGGTGGTACCAGTTTTTTAAAAATTAAATTTTATTTTATTATAGAGATGGGGTACAAGTAAGAATTAACTAAACAAGTAGGCTGCATGCCGGTGAAGTCTGGGCCTCCAGCTGGCCCTCTCCCCCAGTATAGGACCAGGCAATCTTTGTGTTGTTATGCCCCACCCCCCATTGTTAGTTTTTAACAGCGTTAAAACTCAGAATTTTTTGCTAATATTTGGCTTTTTTGTAAAGCAATTGTAAAATAATTTTCCATACCTCCAAACTATATTTAGGATGTTCATGGAGCATATGGGTCACAATAAAGCTGTCAAGGTGACAAAAGGTTTGTAACATGTTTATATGCAGCTCCTAGAAACTTGAATTCTGACTGCACTGAGCCCAGTTCAATAAGTAAAGATACTGTTGCCAGCGATGTGAAAACACAGGTTGCTAAACATTCAGTGGCATATTTTAGAAACGAAACAATGTTTCTTCACACATGAAGGAAATCATATCTTTTGTGGGTGGAGTGCTGAAAGGTATAGTAAAATTCCCAATCACCTTGTTTTATGTCTGAAACCTGAAGAGACAAGTACAGTGTAGCAACTAAGAGTAAGGACTTCAGAATCACAGTAGCTCTAATACTGAGCCTGGCTCTATCCCTAACTAACTTTGCCTAATCTTTGGCAATTTTTTAAACCTCTTTGGCCACAGTTTCTTCTTCTGCAAAAAAGTACATATTTCACGGGAATATTTGCTAATTAAATCAAATAGTGCATGTAAAGCATTTAACATAGTTTCTGACACATAGTAATTGTTACGTAAATGGTTCTTATTACTAAACTTCTCATTTGACTTTTTTTTCAAACTGAGCATCACTATTTTAACTAACTCATTTTGATTGATAATCTATACAACCTATTTTATCTTAGTGACATGACCTTATTGAAAGACAATATTTAATTAATACGAAGAAAGCTCTAATTCGGAGAAAACCTGTCATCAAATGCATCACTTAGCTGTAACCTTCTCATAAAGAGAAACACTGATGTCCATCAAAACACTGATCAGTCATTCAAGAACCAAGGTGTTTTCCCTGCCAAAGTTTCAGCATATTCTACCAGCATCTAAGTACCACAAAGTGCTTCAATTATTGAAAGTCCTTTAAATAAACAAATATCTTAGATGCTACTCTAGTTACAAACCCTGATGTGGCCAGAAGCCAAAGAAAAGAATATGCTTCACTCCAGACTCTCCATTAGATTCAGTGTAGGCACAAATTATAAAGCAAGGAGACCACTGGCCATATTCTGTGAATGTTGTTTCCAGTCTCGATCTCAATGGATCAAGAAAAGGAAATCAGGACATTCTGAGATCTTTACATACAATTTCCTTTCCCACCTCTTGTATTTCTGTCTATGGAACGAACCACTTCTGCCTTCTATCTCAAGGTTTGAAATCTCAGAGCCAACTTTCATTTCTACATCTCTTTCTTTGAGCTATTTTTACACGTATTAATAATTCCTCTCAGCATGCACAATTACAATCTCTGCCTAAGCCTCTATCAGTTCACTCCCTATTTGTTGAAATTATTTCTCCAGGACCCATCTAAACCCATTAACTTGGGTTAATCCATTCTTCATAACAGTAACAGGTTCATTTTTCTGAAACTCCCCCTTGATCACTTGTCCAAATCTCCACCACTGGATTTTACAAGTCTATTAGAAGACTCATTCACACCTACTTGTGACGGTGGAAATAATTCCTGTCCCAAAAGAAAGTCTATAAGGAGACCCCACATTTCTTGGCTTTATTCTTTTTTGCTTGACTTTCTGACTTCTAGTCTGGTCTCTGGCCCTCAGGCCAGCCTTTTGTGAGGCACCAGTGCATCTTCATTCAGAAATGTTTGGCAGCTCACTATTATTTTACTAATGCCTCATCTTGGCATTTCCAGGACTTCATAACACACATCTAACATGATACCCCAGTGTATCCCCCTGACACCAACTCTTTTAGTTGACCCAGAAAGTCCCATTATCCTCTGAACACTCCAAAGATTAGTCCTGTTTCTGAATTTTTACTCATGCTATTGCTCCTACCAGAAATGTCCTATTACCCACATTTGTAATTCTTAATCAGTTTTTTAAAAGTCCAGGTCAAGTTCCACCTCTATCACAAAACCTCCTGAAATAACTCTATGTTGAATTTCATTGCCTTTAACATCTTATAGTTTTAAACTATCTATATGACATCATGCAGAGAATAATGCACACAATATCAAATTGTAAACAAAATTATTCATGGGTTCTTATTAGTCAAACCCTCTCCCCCCAAAGGCCCCCCCTACACATCCCCCCATGTCAACTAGTTATGACCTTCTACAGGGCAAGAATTGAGTCTTTCAGTTATGTTTTCTCCTTTTTCCCACATGTGTGACAGCAACAGTACTGAGCCCTCATAGATGAAATTTACTAAATATTTGTTGACTTGAGTGGCTCTAAGGGAAGTCAGTTTCATGTTAAATCATTAGAGATGTAGCCTTTCTGTTTCTTTGCCCTTTTTCTAACATTGCAGAGCCTGTTAAAGCAAAATAAGCAGGGTGCCATTAGCCTGGGGTTGTTTCTGTTCCTGAAGCCCTCATGCAAGCAAACAGAAACTTAAGGTAGAGGCATTCCTCATAACTGATTAATTTTAAATGAAGCTTCAACCCATCATAGACAGCCAACTAGCTGATCGGTTTGCTAACTTGGGACCTCCCACTGAACAATACCCAAATAAGGCAATCACCCAGCTCTAGTCTATCAGGGTTTTTTTGTTTTGTTTTGTTTCTTTTTTTGTTTTTAACTTTGCTTCCATATTCAGCCTATATAAGCTTAATGTTCAGGCTACTACAGTGAAATCCATAACCTCCTTTTGGTTTTGGTGCTTCTTGATTCATGAATTGTTCTTTGTTCAGATGAACTCTGTTAAACTTTATTTTGTATCAAGTTTTTCTTTAAACAGGCCTATGAGTGATCTAAATATCATACTGGCAACAGTGCCAACTGTGGCAACCTGAATTTACTGATGCACCACTAAGTGTATGTTACTGTGCTTGGCATAAAAAACATACTGAATGCAAAAATATTATTAAACAACACTAGCACAAAAATATGCTTTGGCTGAAGGATTCACATTTAGCTGCATTGTAAAAACTGTGTATCTTGCTACTTAGTGCAGTGTTTTGATATAATGATATACTGAAGATTCAAGAAAAAGGAAAGTAGTCATCAGGTTAATTAGTTAGCTACAATGGAGAATTATATTTAAAAATATAAGACAAAATAATATTTCTCATAACAGTTAAGCTGAATGTTAAAATATTTTCATTAGCAATATCAAACAATATGCTATAGTTGAAAAACAACTTATTATTCAAAATACCAATTAAACTAAATGTGATATAGAAAAGTTGTGCTTGGGGAAAAAAAATCAGCTTTCTATAATTAACTTCAGGCTAGAACTGCAGTTAGTAAAGAAAATATGCAGATGTTACCAAATTTGCAGTGTTATTACGTGGGAGTCGAAATATGTGTTGTGGTTCTGCTTTAGAAAATAATTTCTGGTGTTAAACGATTTTGATGGGAGGCATTAGAATAGTCAAAAAGGGGACCACATTTATATTTAAAGATCCAACAGGCCTTCCAGAAAACCAGTCTTTTACTTTTAATCCATAAGGGATAACATTCAGTTTCAAAGCTAACTACCATAGACTTTAAAAAATTATTATGCCATAGTGAAAGTAATAATTTCAAGTAATTTTTTCGAAGGACTGGGCTAAGGAATGAAATGAGAGTTAATATTAGTTCTTTGACACTGAAGATGCCCCCCACTCTGTGATCTTAGACCACCCACAAGTGATAAGAGGAAAAACAACTTCCAAGTGCCAATGTTGCTCAAGCTGTAGTACCCGGTTTTGCCATGTTGCAAAGGCAAATTTTGTATTCATAACAGTGTACCCTTCCTAGCCCACTAAAACACACTTTCACATGGCATAAATAAGTATATAAATGATAAAACACTTAAGCTTCATTTCCCAAGTGTTTCTTTTAATGTCATCTTCTATTTTTCTCTAAATCCTATTTGCTGAAAAAAATTACAGAGTAAAAAAATATTATTTACAATTCTACCCAAGAGAGCTTATTTTGTTTTTATTCTAATAATAGTGTGGGCAGCACAGAGATTATCTTAAGTATTAAAGCAGACAACTGCAATAATGCTTGACAGTATCTCAAATTCCAGCATTCTGGGGTTCAGCTGGCATATAGAAGTTTGAAATATTCTGGAGGATTATCTACCTTTTCTTTGGTTAAAATACATGTTCTCACTCATAAGCGGACCTTGAACAATTATCATAATACTCTGATAAAAGGATTGCAGTAGTGGGAATCTGCCAGGGTAGAGGGGGCACACTTCATCAACAAGGGTACCTGAATAATGAACATTTATATACCTAACCCTGAAATGTACCCCAATTCTTTAAAATAAAAAAAAAAATTAAAAAAAGACAGTTCTGAGAGTTACACTGATTAAAACCATGGGAATGCCACTTGTGATAGGATTTCAAAGATAGAAGTGACTTTATTCAACCTCCTGATGGGAAGGTGTGTTTTTGGTGTCTATGTGGTGGACAAGGGGGTGGCTGGTGAGCTGCAGTTACTCTGCTGGTCAGCAGTCAGTTTACTCAGCTTTGGGATGTAGAAGCACGCAGAGGGAGGGGGGGAGCTGCTGTGTGTTTCATAGCTTCATAACAATGAAGGCTGGATGTCTGCTCCCCTCCCAGTTCTCTGGAAGCAGGAAGCCAAACGGATGTGCAGGATGGCCATAGTACATGTCCATAGAGACCCTCCTCCAGCCGTCCTCATCCTGGGAGTGGCAGATCTGAGCCTAGAAGCCACATCTCTTAGTCCCTGACCAAGGCTCCCTAAATCACATCCTTACGCTGAGGTTTTCTTTTGTCCTATTACTAATACAGGCATAGACAAAACCCTCAGAAATATTTTTATCCTACTGAAGAAAACACATATTTTTCCAGGCAGCAATTGTTTGTATTCAGAACAACTAATATGCTAATTAGAATTGACTAGCCTGTGGTAATTAACGGAATTTTTCTCACAACTTTTTGTTCCCTCCATCTGATTTCATAGCTGACTTCTTTTGAATGTGACAGGAACTGTGTGCTAAATGCATTCTCTACATTATTTATATTTGTGAAGGTTTTACTGTAAATCTTGTGACTCTTTTAAGAAGGCTGAGGTATAATTCTGAATGCTGCAATTTCAAGCCAGGATCAGAGATACTGCTGGGAATACCAAGAAATAATATGGCTAATCATACCAAGAATACGAGGTCACACCGTGACTTGATTATTCCATTTTCTTGCCCACTCACTGCTAGGGAGCTCTGTGAGGCACGAACTACTGTGCACGGTCACACATTTGCAGGCTGGCTTCTTAATTGCTTCTTTTCACACATCTCTAGAACCTGGGCCAAGTTTTTTTCCTTATCTTCACTGCATGTTAAGTGGATAAGGTACAGAAAGTATACCTTTGTCACTCTCTGGCATATACATTTAATATTTTTAGTTGATATAATATATTTAGTTTGATATGGCATGGCAGAACTTTAGCAAAACTAGCTCCTCAGAGCTTATGGACATATATTAAAGATCATGAATGGTTTCAGGTGTGGTGGCTTATACCTGCAATCCCAGCACTTTGGGAAGCTGAGGAGGGAGGGTCATTTGAGCCTAGAAGTTTAAGACCAGCCTTGGTAATATAGCGAGACCTGGTCTCTAAAGTAAGTAAATAAGGCCGAGGCAGGAGAATTACTTGAGCCCAGAAGTTCAAGTCCAGCCTGGGCAACATAGGGAGACCTCATCTCTACAAAAATAAAAATAAAAAATTAGCCAGACATGGTGGCCCATGCCTTGTAGTCCCAGCTACTTGGAAAGCTGAAGGGGAAGGATTGCCTGAGCCCAGGAGGTCGAGGCTACAAAGAGCCGTGATCTTGCCACTGCAGTCCAGCCTGGGTGACAGAGTGAGATCCCACCTCAAAACAAACAAACACAACCCCCAAATAAAAAAGAATACAAAATAAGTAAATTAGCTGGCCATGATGGTGCACAACTCTAGTCCCAGCTACTAGGGAGGTTACGGTGGGAGGATCATTTGAGCCCAGGAGATGGAGAGTACAATGAATAATGATTGCACCACTGTACTCCAGACTGGGATACAGAGCAAGACCCTGTCTAAATAAATAACATTTTTAAAAAAGATCATGCATGTGAAGAGCTCACAAAGGCAGAATAAGGTGAGAGAACTTTTGGAGCACAGGGTCAAGGGCGAGTAGCAAACTACCTTTCCGCCTTCCTTCTTATCATTTCCATGTGCATTATTGTGTGGGGAGGGAGATGGATTTGGGATCAGTTGTCACCATTATAAAAATGAGTTTTTATTTTTTGATCTTTTATAAAAGTCTGGCAGCTTTGATAATTTACTTGTCTTTGCTCGGGCTGCATCACCAGAAGCTCACACATACTTTCTGAAGCACTAGCTTGAGTGCTTTTATAAACATTGCAGAGGAAGTCATTTATTTATTTATGTATTTACTATTTATATTTCACCTTTATGAAAAAAGTTTTATGTCTTTAAGTCACAGTTATTTAAATGCTAAAGGGCAAAGAGAAAGGATAAATTATTTTATTCCTTTATTTTATACTTTCAGTACCATTTTTCTCCTTTGGAAGTTAGAAAAATTTAACTTCTTAGCTAGATGTGGTAGCGTGTGCCTTTGGTTCTGGCTACTTGGAAGGCTGAGGCAGAAAGATTGCCAGAGCCCAGCAGGTTGATGCTGGGGTGGCCATGAGTGTGCCATGACACTCCAGCCTGGGTGACAGAGTGGGACTCCAACTCAAAAAAATTTTTTTAAATTTCCTTCTAAGTTACTATAAATGTATATCTTTTGAGACAATTTTGCTGAGTTAGACTGGCTCAGGATACTGCTGGACCACTGAGTGAGGTATTCATGCAGTTATTACAAATCTACTGTTCTGTCGACCAATGGTCTCTTTTATTTACTTTATCCCAGAGTTTTGACTACTACAGGGAGTGGGTCCTGGCAAGCTGAAATAGGAGAAGTCTGAAGACCTTTATACTCTTCCATATTCTAATATGTATCTAGTCTCAGGGTAAATGGTAACACCAGGCTCTTCTCTTTAAGAGTACTGCAGAAATCATGTTTGGTGCTGTAAGAACACATTGGAACTTGCAGTCCATATGGGTTATCAACTTGTTATTTAAACTATGATACTCTTTTAAATATAAGGAAAAGGACTGCTCCAATCTTGCTGGCAACTGAGCTAACCTATGGGGTATCTCTGTTCAAGCAACAAAAGGGAGTTTTTTTTTCTTATTTTGTCCCACATACCCCTTCAAATCCTAGAGTTCCACAAGGAAGATGAAACTCCAGAGAAGAAAATGTGATCACCACATACAGCTTAATAACTAGCACCATGTCACTCAAGCCCTGTCCCAAGGCAATCTCTGTCCTGTGACAAAATTTAACTTCGAATTTTAAAAAAATGGCACTGCAAATATAAAATTAAGGTATAAATGAATTATTCTTTCTCTCTGCCCTTCAGCATCATATAAATAAGTACTTCTCAAAGAAGTAAAGTAGTTTTCAGGAAAGGTGGTATATAAATAGAAAGATAACCTCCACTTCAATCATTCTGAAAATACTCAAGCCGGTGCTGAAAAAATCATGTATAGTTTCTAGTGATGTTGCCTAAGCCAAGACAAACTGTCAGTGTGGTCAGGCTTTTATCCTTTGACTGAAAATTAAAAATACATGTGAATCTAAGAATTATGGCAAAAAAATGAAAAATAAAAGAAAATTAAAAATACATGTTTAAAATGGTAACAAGTAATGCAGAATGAATTAAGGCATAAAGTACATGGGAATAAAAGAAAATGTATGCAATGAACCTCAATCAATAACGTTAATCTAAGTCGGATGATAAGGAAGTACCATCTATTTCTGCACTACTCATTAAATGGTGCTTATATCACATTCCACCTGTCATAATAAAGCCTAATCTTTTAGGGTAATTAAATATTTCAATCCTTAAAAACAATTGCTATTTTAGAATTCCTTGTATAACTCAATGAGAGAGTTACCGTATTTTTTTCAGTTCTTTCTAAACATTGGCATATGACTAATTAAATTATTGAACACATTGTTGTGTTTGTTTAAAGTATTATACAAGGAAGGAGGAGAACAAAGAAGAGTATGTCAATGTAGCAAAGATTATATTTTCTGTACTGACACTATTTCCTGTGAATCCATAGAAACCAACTAGTACTTTTTAACAGTGGAGTGAAAGCATAAATATTTAAAATTCCAAAATGGAATGTGAACCCAAGCCTATCATACCTGTTTAATTATTGCTTATATTTTTATCTATGTCTTTCTTTCCAATTTGATGAATAAAATATATAACAAGGAATGTCAAACTTTAAGAAATTTCCAGAACCATGAGACATCTCATGTAACAGTAGACTTTTTACAACCATGACGAGATGGAGGTGGGATAAAACTTAATTTATAACAGGGTTCTGGTCAGGGAACAGTTATTAGATCATATAAATGCCATTGAGAATAGTTAGGCTATCTCAGTGATATAGAAAGATACAGAGAATAACAGAAAATGGTAGATAAATAGAAGCTAGAGCTTTTTGTATATATGGACGTATGGCTTCTTGTGCCAGGTTAGAGATGGAAGTCAAATCACCACCATGCTCATCTAATATTAGTGTATTTTTTATCACATTAGATTCTCATCACCTATCATAATAACTTCTGGAAGAAACTGAGGAAACAGTACAGTGTGTTTGTCTAGGTCAGCACCAAAGTCTGATGCACAGATTTAGCTGTGGAAGGCAAGGTTCTTGATGCTACCATCTATCAGCTGCTGTTCTGCAATCTTGTTGTTTCTTGTAGATAACAATCAGCCCACTTGTTCTAACTTATTTTAGTCACTGGTTCTGCTTCAATATCTTCAATTTGTGTTAAAAATGTGTAATCAGAAATTGAATGCTATCCAACGAAACATATCAAAGGATGAGCTCTATCATATCACTACCTCTGTTATTAAATAAATATATTTCAAATCTGGAAGCCCCATTTTGGAAGACCCTGCCTGGGATAGCGAAATCTAGGTGTCAAGATATGTTCTTACTTACCTCTCAGGGCAAAATTAAACAGGCTAATTCAAGCATGAGAAGCCAGTTCCACTTCTTTGCCAGTTTGTACCAACTAATTAGGAAACCCACAGGGGAATGAAGTTTGGACTTTTTAATATGGCGAGTTTTAATGCTATTATAAAAAATTCTGAAGATGGACAATTGACTACCAACTTACCAACTGTGGTAGCTAGATTTAGAAAAAAAAAAGATATGGCAACCCTACTATCAACATTTTAAAAAAAGAATATGACTTGAAATATTTATTTAGTTTTTTTTCATTAATTTAGAAGAATGTTTCCCAGTCTCAGCCTCTTCATTCTTTATGTAGCTCTAGGGGGATGGTAAAATAGTCAAAATTTTCATCAAAAACAAGTCCATTTTATTCTGCTTCAATATTTATAACTATACTACGCAATATTCTTTAAATTATAATTTTCATTTGTCATGCTGAATTTCTACCAATCTATTATGGTGACTATTGGAGAAATCAAAGGTGAGGTTTCATAAAATGTCTGTCAATTATCAATTAGTTTATATAACTTGCTCAAAAAATTTCCCAAAATTTGAATATACACATTTACCATTAAAATGAAATTGATGACAAGTGTGTAACTTCTAGAGTTTTTTAGCTTTAACACATTTCCCCACACTGGCCTAATTCTGACACAGAAAATATCACATGAAAAGGGAGCTGAGCTCATTCTTTATTTTTTCAGCAAATATTTATCAAGCGCCTACAACTGACAGATACTCTGTTAGGTGCCAGGGATACAGTGTGAACAATATAGGGTATATTTATTGCTGAGACACGTATAGCTATAGGGACTTGAAAGAAAGGTGAGCCGATGGAGGTATCCTGACTTTTGTCTTCAGTAAGCTATAGAAAAAATATTTAAATGTACTCAAAAAATTGCAAAGTGCTGAGTCATATAATGATGACTTGTGTAAATACTATGATATTACTTCCATTACAGATATAGATGATTCTCAAAGAGGTATGACAGTTTAAGTTCTTATAGGAATTCCAACCTGATCTAGAAATGTTCTATACAAGTTTTAAAATTATTTTTTCATCAGACAAATAAAACCATTTGTTAAAAAACTGACTACTGGGCCTGAAAGTGCTTCTCACATGGTCCAGTGTCCATCTGTCTTCCACAGTCGCAACGTTTGTTTTCCAATAAGCTTATCTCACATTTTTTATACAGAACAAATGAAATTATTGAAAATGATAGTCATACATGACAATGGGATTCTGAAAGTCATTTCTTCCCCTTTCTATGTTTTCAAAACATTTCTTCAAAGAAGTGAAACTGAGGCTCATGTAGGTTCAGAGATTTTTCCAACCTATTTTCTACACCTGTTTTCTCTTTCTGAAACACTTGTAGTAGAAAAATCATCTATCTGAGCAGTTCTGGGGCAGCCCTCTGCAATAAGCAAAAATAGAATGGGCCCAGTCTTTAAATGTATGATCCATATTCTAACTAGAGCTCTATTTTAGTGGAAAAAACTAGCATTTCATTCTTTCAAATTTTTTTATTTCATATTTATTTTTAAAAATAGATTTTCTGATAGGTAAAGCTGATTCAAAATTCAAATATACCAATATATTAGTCATCCCTTCTTTTCTTTTTTCTAAACTAATTCCTTACACTAATGTAAGTATATACAACTTCTTGACAATGATATCCCACCACCTCAAGCTTATTAAACCTATCTCCTGCCTCTCCACAGCCCCTCCCTACACAGAAACAGTTCTGCTTAAGAACCAGAGACTAGTTTACCCTTCAGTACAGGTTTTCTAGTTGACTGAAGATATATGGACTTATTCTTGATTAACAGCCAAATGGTAAACATGTAACTTATAAAACTACGTAAAGAGGACTGAAAAGAGGCATATGCCACACATTAGAAAACATTAAATTAAGAGAGGTTAAATACAGAATATCTCAATGCTACATACTGGAAGAGAAATAAATGAAAATTGTTGTAGAATAGTATGAAAAAAAGAATAACAGCAACTACATGTCTCAGATTTTTCATGCCAGTTCTTGTTCCAAATATTTGTTCCTGTTTTAAGTCACTCATCCTGACTTTTTTCATAGACAACTGTGTCACTGCAGGACAAGCATATTATGGGAACTAATGTGTTCTAGTAGTTTATAGGACAAAAACAATGATCAGGAAATAACAAAACGTCACCCAAAATTTGACTTCCTTTTATCTCTTGGCCCCTGCACTCTTATCATTCGTCGTTTGATTTTCTGAGAGACCCTAATGTTATCATCTAACCCCTATGGGGATATTAGTGTCATTCCTAACTCTTAAGTTTTGCTACTTTTATCTCATTCCTAAAGCAAGGACCTAGATCCTGCCACCACAATCAGTCTCTTCTCTTAGCGTCTCTCTACCTCCTTGCCTTAACTGGGACCCGGTAATTGCCCAAGGAACTACATTCTCTACAGTCCTTCCAAATTAGTGTGAGAGATAATGGATTATTTATTTTCATAAAATGGGAAGAAGTCTACTAACATGACCAAGAACACGTATTAGGAAGCAGACATGACCAACAGCTCGTTAGAAAGGGAGGCATGATAATAGTCACATCGTCTTAGGCAAAATAAAACTTAGAAATAAGGAAACTGGTGCCCTCCAATCAAATAGCAATAGGTACTTATTTTAACCTTATTTGGGGCAAAACCCCTTAGGTGATGGACAGAAGAGTTTGTAACCCCGCAGTTCTTGGCTATGAGAAACCGGGAGAGGGACCTGTGCACTAGGAATAAATTGCTTGCTGTAACTGCTCTGGGGGTGCCTGCCCACCAGACACCCAATCTTGCAAGGCTGTCATTAAAGTCTTGCTTCTGCTGCACTCCATGACTCTGTGTTCACCCTTTGATTGTGGACAGGTGAGTTTGTTTCTCACAGCTAGGAATCTTCATTCTCTCTTGCACCATCTCACTGTCTCAGGGTCCTCCTTGCCCTCACTGTCCCCTTTCCTGATATTATCTGGAATTAACGTATTTTTTTTAATGCTCACTTTTTTTCATAGTTTCCTCCTTGCAAATGGAAAAATTTTTTGCCTGGTAAGCTTTCTCTCTGGAAGAGAGCCAGAATTTAGTTGCGGTTAAGTACAATAAAAATAGTCTACCATAAGAAAGGTTGTGGTCAGAATGGAATTCTTCAATGAGTGATTTTGGAGGTAGGGGAGTTTTAGATGACAGAAAGTACATATGGGAGACTTCATATGAGAGAGGTCACTTGAGTTGAGGTGGTCAAAATGTTAGATGAGTGTGGCTCAAGTTGGGGTGTTAACTTAGATACTAGGGGAAGAAAAGACAAGAATGGGTGTGAATATAGAAAGATTTATAAATATGTAGGAATTAGTTTGATGACATTTCTATTTGATGATACCTATTTACTTTTTTCAAGTAGAAGTCATCTACTAAGAGAAAAAAGAAAAATGGATAGCTTGGAGGTATGAAGAGTGGATACAAGACTTGAAATAATCACTGTGAAGAATGTTCTAGTGGTTGATCAGGGGAACAGTAGTATTATGGAATGGCCAGAGCACAATTGAGACTGGTTGTCTTTATGTTCCAGTAAGTTCATCTGATTCCTTCCACTGAGTTAGTAGTTCTATCAGAGTAACATCAGAGTCACCTACAATACTTATTCAACATAAACTGCTGGACCCCACTATCCCAGGTGGAGAGAATTATTATTATCTCAATAATTTGCATTTCTAGCAAGCTTCCAGGTGATCCTGCTGCTGGTGGTTCTGTTGCAACACTTTGAGAACCATTGTTTTTCCCTACTGATGATTCTAACTCTCAAATATCTGAATTTGGTACATCTCACTTTTAAAAAATACATAATGAAAGCCATCTAGATTGAATTTACTGATTTGTCACATCACTTTCCTGGCTCTCAAAATTCCTCTAAGATGTTTTCATTAAACTTAACCATCCAATATGATTTATAATGTATGTAATAAACTCACAGTAAACTTAGCCATCCAGCATTACTCACAATGTATCCTAACATAATCTTCTTTTCTAGTTAGGCATTTCCTTCATATTTCATATAATTCCCACCCACCTCTATCCATCATTATTGTCAAATGAATGTTCCTTACATATACTCTTTACAATAATCTAACTATTACCCATGGCTAAATAACTTCTCCTTTATAAAAACACGTGGGTTCTGGTTCAAACTGTTGTCTCCCTTTACTGAACTACTATTGAACCAAGAGTCTATACTACCTAATTTTGCTTTTTAACAATTTTTAATAATTCTCATTTATCTACATAAACCAATAGTAAGCTACTTGATGAGAGAAATTAGGCCTTTATACATCTTATGTCTCCCACAAAGTGTTCAACACGGTACTAGAGAAATTATAATTACTCAGTGGATTGTGACTGTATATAATTCTTATTTGTCTATAAAGTTTATATAAAATGAATTTCAGGTTACTAACAATTACTATTATATATTCCTATATATTTCTATGTAGAAATCATAAATGTGACCCTCTTCAGAGTGCAAAACAAGTGTCATAAAGGTCTCAAATCTAATGTGCACAAAAACTCTAGGCTAATAGGCCAAGTTATCTGCTTGTTTATATCTTGATGTATTTTGAGCATATTTTTGTTAAACAGAGAAAAAAAATCTAGTGGCCTTTTCTTCATAGTAATACAAAGAAATGATTTTTCCTATTTGGCTAACTTGCAATGAAACCATAAAATAATGTTAGAGGTTTCTATTGAGTAGAAATTTTCTAGTTATACTATTTATTTAATTTTAATATCCAGACTTGCTTCCTATCTTATTTCTATGCTTTATCTTCTGATAGTTATATTGCTCAAAACATAGTAATAAACTTTATATATTATAATCATTCCCTTTATATACTCATATTGCTTCATTATTATAAATATCAGGCCTATAAGATTCTTAAAATATATTTACTAGAAAAGTATTCCTTCATTTGAACTTTAAATGAAATAAATATTTTATTAGTTTCCTGCAAAAGACTAGATGTAAGCAGTCAACCAACAATTGACAAATATAAAGGGGACAAAAAATGGGAATTAAACTCATGCTTTTATTTTTTATATAGGCCAAATAAAATTAAGATTTGTCCTGCAGCTTACTAGGGGGAAAAATAACAAAATAAAAAGGTTATTTTTTCATTTTGGGGGGGTATCTTTAGAGATTTAGCTTAAAATAGGCTAATATTAACAACAGAAAACATCCTATGGATTTTCCCTCTCCTTTTTTCAAAACACTGGGCTGCCAAAAAAAACATAATTTGTGTTTTAGAACCAAGTCGTAACGCAGTACTTCTAAGTTCTCCAGTTTCTCAGCCACATAATCCTTCAAGCTGCTCTCTGGTGATCTAGTGGTTACGATTCGGCACTCTCACCTTCAAGTAGCATGGCTTAGTCTTTGTGTAATACTGGACTTCCAGAGAATTACTGATAAATTATCTTTAGAGGAAAGCATAGAAAAGATAGATTAATTAGGAATTTTGCAAAGACAATTTTTTAATAAAGAATGCCCTACATACAAAGTCTGATATATCACAGGGTCAAAGCTATATAAAAATACCAGCATACTTCCTTTTCCTCCCAATTCAAGACATAAATCAAGAATAGCTACCATTAATCAAATGGGGACAAGCTGATAAGATGGAAAGCATAAAGTCTCTTTCAATATAGAAATTGAATTTATTCACTGATTTCTCCTTTCTGGTTTATTTGATTACATTTTCTCAACAAAGCTACATACCTTTGAAAAATAACAGAAACTTCCAGAAAAAGTTTGTATTTCACATTACATGACTGCCATTTTCATGTTATTTTACCAAAACCATATTAGGTGAGATTTCTATAGGCTCTATGAAAGAGGTTGGCAAGGCTTCTAAAGAAGTCAATTTTGATACTATTGAAGAAATTATAAAACAATCACACAAAACAAGTGACCACATACCAACTGCTGTCATGTAATCCCAGCGGTCAATGAGGCACATATTGAAGATGAGGTGATCGGATGTTTGTCCCTGGCCAATAAGTGAAATCTGCCTCTCCAAATTCTGGCACACAGATGAAGTCCAGCCAATGAGAAACCAAAACACTACCAAGAGTATTACTGCCAGCATCCTCATGACCCGTCCACCAGTCATATATGGAATTCGTTGGGCCGTTCGTGAAAGAAACACCTTCAAAACCCTGAAAAAGGAAAAGTTCAAATTGTGAGGGCAAACCTCATACTTAGAGAATAAAATTCTAAAATAATTTATCTTTCTAGGTAAAACTTAAACCCACCAATATCCACTTATGCAGAAATTTTTGTTTTGTTTTGTTTTAAGAGACTAGGTTATGCTATGTTGTCCAGGCTGGAGTGCAATGGCTATTCACAGGCATAATCATAGGTCCTGCATCCTTGAACTACTGGGCTCAAGTGATCCTTCCCACCTCAGCCTCCCTAGCAGCTGGGACTACAGGACGAGTGCCACCACGGCCAGCTTATGCAGAGTTTTAACATGAGAAAAAAGAGAAACAGTGTTGTTCATATTTTTGTTTAATTTCACTTTGGTTTATCTCCTAATAACAAACAAATATCCTGCATTAGAGATCATTAAGTCAATAAATTCATATATAATAAAATTCTTCTGATCATGTCTTAATAAGTCAAGGAAGATTCTTAGGACTTTAGAATGATCCATAAGCAAACATTGCTTAAAGTTTCTGGGGGGTCAAAAACTAGTCTTGAAAGTAAGTAGCTGGATTTTACAATATCACATGAAGGCAAAAACTTCCTTGAACTAGTTATTTGTTTTTACAGTAGAATGTTATTAAAGATATTTCCTGGAAACCATTTCATATTATCTCCCTTCATAGTCATTTTGTCACACTACCAAAACTAATAATGAAATAATAAAACAATAAGAGGAATATTTAAACATTGGGTTAACCAAATAAGGTCATTGCATTATGAAAGAAAATAGGGATGACCTATAAAAATGTAATAAAAAACCAAAGTTTTTCCATATATATATCCCAGATGAATAGCCAGAGTTGAGAACTACTGAATTGGATAATATCTATGAACTATCCCATCTTTAAATATTGTGTGGAAACAAATTCCTTCCTTACTACAGGGATTTTTCCATTCACCCATTCTTCAATTTTATCTCTAAAATATTCTCATTGATTTTAACTCCCTACTCCCATTTTGAAATTTTATGTCACAAAATTATGACCTGACATAAACCACTGAGTGGTTTATGGTACTATGTCAGCCTCCATAATCAATTTCCATAAGGCCAAAGTAAATGCATTTTCCCAACTTTCTATTCCCTCCTCCATTCTTTCAATAATTTTAAGCAACATAAATTTTTAATAAAAATCACTATAAATCCCAAAATAAAGCTAATATGCATGAAATAGCCCAGAAGTATTACACTATATTTTCCTCTATATATAGATCTTTGGCAGTTCTCCTTGAATTAGCATAACACATCAAGTAAAGAAAGTTATTTTGCAATAGATTCTTATTTACCTTCCCCCTTCAACTCTAACACTGGAAGGCAACCTGCTACTGCTCTTTACTGTGCCTCAAACATTTCTACTCCAACCAGTTCAATTGCTACTTGCTATGAATTAGGTGTATTTGTTCCCATAGTATGCTCATTGCTATCATTTTATATAATTTAATTAAATATTAAATAAAATAAGTATACATGATTGTGAAACAAAGAATTATTTTTTATAACATCTATTTTTAATCTCCAAAACAAAGCATTAAAAAAAAAGATTTTTTTTGTTACTTGCTAGAAAGAAAACAATGAACTCTAAATATCAGACACATAGTCAAAATATTATTTCAGAAAGACTGGTAAATGTGTGTTTTAAATTACAGTATTTATATACTTTTTAAATGCCTTTCTACTTTAAAAAACTTGATCAATAATTTGACCAATTATATTTTTAGATATGAAAGCTTACATTGTAAATCATCAGATCAAAAGGCTCAGGAATTCTACCTAAGGAGTAAGAGAAATTTTCTGCAAAATTAATATTTTTGCCAGTTTCAATCTAGCTTTCTGTAAGAAACTTGCAATCACAATACTTAAATAATGGTTTCTGGTTGTACCTGGGTGAATTAATAAAATTTGAATAATGAGGCTTTCCACAGAGAACCCATTTTCCTAATCTATACCTTAGCTAAAGCAGAAAAAAGAGAAAACTTTTCCAAATTTTCTTAATTTCTTTATTCTTAATTTTTATATTTGAAATATATAAGTATAATTATAACAAATATTTATATAGTGACAACCATATGCTAGGCATTATGCTAGGCAGCATGGGGGGATAAGATATGATTTTTCTATAAGCTTATAATCTAACTAGAAATAAGTTTGCAAGCAGTTACCATATGAAATATATTATGCATAGTATTTACTATATGTAGCTAGTAAGTCTATTAACTTAATAGGTGGTATTTGATTTGAGTGTTGATGGATATCAATAGGTAGAAATAACAAAAACTGATAAAAATATAAGGATATATTCTAATGGAAGAAAATGGCATAATAAAGTACAAAGGAGTGAACTATAAGTTGTCTTTGGGGGCAGTGGGTATAACAGTTTGGCAGGAGGGGAATTTGGTTTCTGAGAATGAATTCATATAAGTTAATAAGAGTTTGATCCTCTATACCCAGTAACTCCTAGAGAGTTTTGAAGTTAATGAAAGGAGTTTTCAATAGGTTGAGAAACAGTACTTCAGAGAAAAAAAGAGTTATATTTTCTTTCCATGACAACATGTAGAAAATCACTTATTTTCTGATACTTGAGAATTTTTACAATCCTCAATGAAAATCTAAACCTCAAAAAAAAAAAGAAAATCTTAATCTCAAAGACAGCTAATAGTGAATTTGTTAAATAACTACCTCCTCCAAAATATATCTTAATTAGATATGTTTTATCTTTTTGCAGAGGAAATCTATATGATTCCAGTTTGGTAATTTTTTAATCAAGAAATCTCACTTCTAAATTATCAGAAACATTCATATTTCCCAGATGACCCTTTGGGTATTTACTGTATGGCCTGAGAATTCAAGATTTTCATGAATCCCATAATCTCATTTCCAGAGAGAAAAACTAAAGCAAAGCTCTTACAAATCTCCCATTATTGAGTCTACTGGCTTTCAAATAATAGGAAACATAATAACACAACTCTTCACTTCAAGATAAGCATTTTAGAATATTGTTTTTTGTAAAATAGAATAAGATGAATTTTTCTAGAATTGCCTTACGATAAGAAAATTCTGCTATTTTTAAAAAATGAGCCTTGTGCTCTTGTAGCTTATATGAATTCATTCCTAGAAACCAAGTTCTAAAAAAGAATACACAGACATGTATTTGTATGAAATGTAACTGGAAAAAAAAATACAATCATTAGACTTTCTATACAGATGACTTTGCCATTATTGTTCATAGACAAACCTTTAGGAGGTCATTAGTTCAGAAAGTTTCACTATTTCTGAAGGAAAGCAGCAACAGAAGGCTGCAAGAAATTTCTAAAACTTTATATGAAAAGGCATAAAGTATACATTCCATTTTCGTTATTAATAGTAGATAAATTCATGAAATCCAGCTGAAATGATTAAAAAAAAGGGGGGGGGCAACCAGAGGTTGTGTGTCATCTTATCTATTTAACACTACTTTCTCAGTTTCTACATCTTTCTGGTTTGAGCTCATACAACTCCATGGTAAGGACTTGCACTTCTATTATCAATGACCTTCTTCCAGTATCTAACTGATATTGTTCACTTATTTTACTTGATCTCTCCCCAGTTTTGGGCATGACTGAAGCTCTTCCATTATCACATTCTCCTGATTTTCATCCTACTTCTGTCTTCCTACTTTCTTCCCACTTCTCTGCCAGCTCCTTTTCAGTCTTTTTTGCAGATTTCTTTTCTTCAGTCTGCCTTTTAAATGGCAGTGTTAGCCGGGCATGGTGGCATGTGCCTGTAGTTCCAGCTACTTGGAAGGCTGAGGAGGAAGGATCGCCTGAGCCCAGCAGGTCAAGGTTGTGGAGGCCATGAGTGTGCCACTCACTGTACTCCAGCCAGGGCGACAGAGTAAAATTCTGACTCAAAATAAAAGAAAAGAAAAAATAGCAGTGTTTCTCAAGGATCTCCTAAATGTGGCCATTTTCTCACTCTATTCTCATTTTATATATTGTACTCAAGCAACTCCATCTGCTCCCCTGTTTAAGTTATCATCTATGTGCCAGCAAGTCTCATATCTCTGTCTCCAGTTCAGGTCACTTTCCTGAGTTCAAGCACTGTATACTCAGTGGCCTGTTCCCCAAATAAAATTGCCACTGTCTCTACTCCTTTTTTCAACCCTCTTTGCTGATGTGTTCCTACCCCAATGAATATCCCCACCTAACTGAACAAAGCAGCAGCCTAGGAATGAACTTTGATTTTCCTCCCTCACCTGCATTCCAGAAATCAAACGAATAATCTAATTTCTCCCTCTTGAATATCTTTCAAATCTTTCTATTTTTCTCCATCCTCACTGTTGCTATACAGCACCCAGCCACTAACTTATTCCTATAGTAACTTCTTAACTAGTCTCCTTAATGGTCTTGCTCACCTTCAAACCATACTCTACATTGAGGCAGCATGATATTTCTATATTGTACATTTGACTATGCTGTCCCCCTGTTTATAATCCATTTATGACTCTTCACCCAAATTTAGTATGGTAAAATGCCTCTAAAAATGGACTCCTTCTTGCCTCAGCAGCCTCATTTCTTACCACTCTCCTTCCTACAGGAGCTTGTAGGTAACCTTGGACTATATGCAGGTGTCATCTATCTGAATCTTTGCCCTCAGCTCTCCTCACCATCCCTCCTCCCACCAATATTAACATACAATTTGGTTAAATCCTACATGTTTCCCTCATGTCTTAGTTTAGATGTTACTTGCAATCTAGGCCAGTGGTTGCCAAAGCAGTAGCATAAATTTCACCTGGAAACGTACTACAAATGAGAACCCTTGGATCCCATTCAAACCTACTACTGAGTCAGAAGCTCAGGCAAGAGGGCCCAACAGTCTCACCCTTCAGGTGATTCTGATGAAGGCTGAAGTTTGAGAACCACTGCTCTAAACAATTTCCCAGCAGGTCTAAGGATGGTGCAGATAGCCTGCCAGATAGCTTTCTGAGTTTTCTGAGTTTTTAATATGCTGACACCAGAATTTAAAGCTTCTGATAATAGAAGTTTTCCTCTTTCTGAACATTTGCATTTGTTTGTGCCTTTGTAGCATCTCCTTTGCTTATAAAAATGAATGGAAATATATATCCTCAAGCCATCTAGTCTTCTTTTCTATCAATTTAACTGGAATAATCCTAATGTCCTGAAGTTTTTCATTAGAGTTTAATTTCTGTTCATCTTATTGCCTTCATAGAAATTCCAGAGAATAGGTATATGTGATAAAAGAGGTGATAGTTACCTCTTGTAAATGTAAAGCCAATCAATTCTTGGCAAAGAGACCCAAATGTGAACTATGCAAAAAGTGCTGGATGTTTCTTCTTGTCATTCTGCTTTTAAAAATGACAAGTCCCTGTGTTCATTACATTTCTCATCAATTTCTCAATTTTCATTTTTAAAGTAAACTAAAGACGCTTCCTGGTGAGTGGATAAATTTTAGATATGTATTTTTAATACTGGCACCACTTGGACAGAAATAGGCTTTAGACATTTATAGACATGAAGTCCAGCAAGATTATTATGAGCATATAAACTTACTGCTATTATAAAAAAAAATCATAACTGGGACTCCCAAATATATTGACAAGTATTTTTGTCAATTTTAGTGAGCTACTTGAGTTCTCATATTTCACATTTTTCTGCCTTTCTTCTCACCCAAATGTAGGCAGAAAGAATAAGGAGGAATGGTGAACAAAAAAAAAAAAAAAAAGAAAGAAAAGACAGAAGGGAGGGTTACAAGACTGTAATAAGTCAAATCTTAGATGATCAGAACTGAAAGAAACTCTGGAGATTCTCTTTTTTAATCCCATCAATGTATAGAAGAGAATTCTGAGGCCCAGTGAGGAGAGTCATTTATCTAAAGTCAGTGAGTGGCAGAATCACTACAAAACTCCTATCTTCTTACTCTCGTGTGACTCCTTTTTTCAGTTATATTTTACCAAAATAGAACTGTCTACTGGCTGATTCAGGGCCATATCATCTTTAAAAAGCACAGCATGTACCTGCCTCTTGAAACATGCCACATAGCCTTCACTTTCCCATGTACTTTTCTCTCTAATCCAGATGCCCATAATCTCAAATACTACCCCTTCTACCTGAACTGACTCAAATTTCACTATCCTTGTAGATTCAGCTCCAGAACTTAATTCTATTCAGATCTTTGCCTGAGGAGAAATGGTGATAATTGAAGAAAAGAAAGAAAAGACAGAAAGGAGGGTTACAAGACTGTAATAAGTCAAATCTTAGATAATCAGAACTGAAAGAAACTCTGGAGATTCTCTTTTTTAATCCCATCAACGTACAGAAGAGAATTCTGAGGCCCAGTGAGGGGAGTCATTTATCTAAAGCCAGTGAGTAGCAGAATCACTACAAAACTCCTATCTTCTTACTCTCGTGTGACTACTTTTTTCAGTTCTATTTTGGTAAAATTTTCTTCAGTTATCACCATTTCTCAATTGTATTTCTCATACCCTCCCAATTTTCCTAATGTTGGGGGATGTTTGTTTTCTAAGTGCCCACAGGACCTAGCACATAAAAGTAACAAGATTCAGTTGGCCAATTAGTTAAGTATGTCCTGCTGATGATTATGACCAGGAAGGAAAAGTTTTATTGTTGTTATTCTGTGTGTGTGTATTCTGGAAGATGCAGGGTAAATCAGAGAATCTGAAAGAATTTTGATAAAGATATAGGATGCGAAAATAAACATAAGCACCAGTTATATGCCAGCATTTTGCTAAATCCTAGAGATTCAGTGATGAAAATAGCACTTATTTACCTATTCTCATGTTCATTATAGCTTAGTAAATATAAATGAATAGGCAAGCAAAATACAGTGTCAGCAAAATTATGGAATAGGAACATCCATCCACAAAAGCAATATATAACTAGCAAAAACTGTTAGAATCAACATTTTTGGAATTCTAGAAACTAATTAGAAGCTTACAGAAACCATGGAGACACTAAATCAAGGAGAAAAAAACTGAATCTGAGTAACAGAGCTAGATAGCATTTTAACTTATTCTGTTCCCATCTCCTGCTCTCCAGCTCAGTGGTGGCCTTGAAGACAACATTCTGCATTCTCAGTAAAGATACCTAGTGCCAGAGGAACATGATGGACCTTATTTCAAAGAATTGCTGTTGTTTATTTTGATCTGTCAGGTAGATCTTTGAATGACTGGCTCAAAAAGCTTAACTTTGTTTTACCCAAACAAGAACTTTCCTAGGGCCAAGAAAGCTACCTAGGGGTAATTTATGGAAAACACTGAAAGGTAAATGGATTAGTCCATGGAGCAGTGGATTATGGTTGGGGCAAACAGTTGACTAAACAAAAAGATTGGGAAGGAAGGGTGGGAAATGAGATGATTTGGAGAATAAGGGCATTAAAATGACCCAACGTATTTCTGAGATTCGAGAAGGTTGTAACATTCTCAGAAAAGACACGGGAAGGTTATAAGCTGTCATCTCCTGCTGACCTCAGGCTCTGTACAAGCTGGAAGTGGAGGTTAAGGAAAAGCTGTCAAGTACTTGGCTGAGTGTAAATGCGGAAGACATGCCCCAACATACAAATATGCAGTTAACTTGCAAAGGATGTAAAATTTTTTTAATTCTTATTTCTTTTTTTCTTTGAGTCAGCGTCTTACTCTGTTGACCAGACTGGAGTGTAGTGGCTTGCTCATGGCCACCGCAGCCTCGACCTGCTGGGCTCAGGCAATCCCTCTGTCTTAGCCTTCCAAGTAGCTGGAACTACAGGCATGCACTACCATGCCCAGCTAATTTTTTTTTCTTTTGTAGAGATGAGGTCTTGCCAAGCTGCTCAGGCTGGTCTTGAACCCATGGGTTTAGGCAATCCTCTCACTCTTAACTCCCAAAGTGCTGGAATTACAGGCTTGAGTCACCATGCCCAGCCAGGATGTAAGATTTTTTAAAGTGTTTTATGATCCAGGTTTTAAAAAAATCTCTGTTTCATTACCAGCTGACTACTAAACCAGTAGAAAAGAAACTTCACTGGCCACATAAAAAAAGAATACAGGCTTTACAAAATTAGTTCAGAAAACTCATATAACACAAGCAACAGAAACTATAATAAGTAGTAACAACAAATCTTGGAAAAGATGAAGAATCTGATTTCCAGATTTAGCATATTACAATATTCAAAATGTTCAGTTTTCAAAAAAAATTGTGAGGCATGCAAAGAAACAAGAGTGTATGGTTCATACACATGAAAAAATAAAAAAAGAAATGAATAGAAACTGTACCTGAAGACACCCAGGAAATGTTCTTTTGAGACAAAGACTATATTTAAAAACTTTTTTGCAAATTCTTTACCCTAATTTTTTATCCCTATCACAGAAATTATGTACACATTCTTTAAAATAATGCTTAAATTGACACACAATAATTGTACATATTTATGAGACACAGTGATATTGTAATATAATGTACAGTCATTGGATAAGAATGATTAGCTTATACATCATCTCAAGTATTTATTCTTTCTGTTGGAAAATTTAATATCCTTTTTCTAGCTATATAAAAGTATATAGTATATTATTGCTAACTATACTCGTCATACAGTGCTATAGAACACCAGAGACAAACACTTTAAATGAATGCCTTAAATATGCTCAAAGAGCTAAAAGAAACCAAGGAACTAAAACAAGGAACTAAAGTCAACCAAGAGAATGATATCTCACAAAATATAGACTATCAGTAAGTATAGTTTAATCATAAAAAGAGACTAAATAAAAATCCTAAATTTTAAAAGTATAATCACTAGCATAATGGTTGTCATGTCATAATAGACATGAATCTACATATTCAAGAAGCTCAAAGATAAAGTAGGATAATCTTACAGAGAGTCACACTAAGATACATTATAATCAAATTCTCAAAAGTTAATGACAAATAGAATTTTGAAAGTATCAAGAGAAAAGCAACTCATCATGTACAAGGGATCCTCAGTAAGATTAAGAACAAACTTTTGATTAGAGACCATGGGGACCAGGGGCAATGGAATGACATAGTCAAAATGCTAAAAGAAAAAACCCAAAAAGCTACCAACTGATTCTATATCTGGCAAAACTCTACAAACATGAAGAAGAAATGAAGACCTATAAGATAAGCAAAAATGGTGAGAGTTTGTCACCAGTAGAATTGCCCTATAAGCAATGTTAACAGGAATACTTCAGACTAAAATAAAAGTATAATAGACAATAACTCAAACACACATGAGGAAAAAAGAATACTGGTATGGATAACTACGTCAGAAATTATAAAAGTTAGTATTAATGTATTTTAGCTTTGTAATTTCTCTTTTTTCCTATATGATTTAAAAGACAATTGCATAAAACAATAAATATAAATCTATGTTGATGAATGCACAATGCTTAAAGATATAACTTGCAACAATATCAATAGAAAAGGAGAGGACAAAGCTATATAGAGCAAAGTTTTTGTATACTATTGAAACAAAGTTGTTATTAATTTGAACTAAGTTGTCATAAATTCAGGCTATTAGTTGTAATCCCCAGAGCAACCATTAAGAAAATAACCAACACATATATAGTAAAAGAAAAAGAAAGGAATTAAAATAATACACTAAAAACTATTGATTTGCTACAAAACAGGCAGCAGTGGAGGAACTGAGAAACAAAAAATATAGGAGACACATAAAAACAAAATGCAAAGTGAAAAAATAAGTCCTTTCCTGTTAGTGTTTATATTAAATGTAAATTAAAAGATAGAGATGGTAGAAAGGGTTTTTAAGAATGGTCCAACTATATTGTGTCTATAAGAAACTTACTTTAGAACCAAATAAACAAATAGGTTGAAAGTGAAAACATGGCAAAAGATATTCCAGGCAAATAGTAATCAAAGGAGAGCTAAGATATCTATATTAATATCAGATAAAACATACTTTAAGGCAAAATTTGTTAAAAGAGATAAATAATTACATTATGTAACTATAAAATGGGTCAATTCCTCAAGAAGATGAACAATTATAAACATATACACCAAACATCAGAACCCATAATAGATGAAGTAAATACTAACAAAATTGATGAGCACAAGATAGTTCAATAATGATTGAAGTTCAAGACTCAAGACCCTGCTCTTAATAGTGGATTAAATATCTAGACAGACAAAAAATTAGAAAAAAGAGATTTGAACAATATTATTAACCAACTAGATTTCACAGACATGTGTAGAACACTCCAGCCCAACAATAGCAGAATACACTCTTCTCAAGTACACACAGAACATTCTCAAGGAAAGACAATGTTAGGCCACAAAACAAGCCTCAGTAAATTTAAAAACACTGAAAGCATACAAAGTATCTTCTTTGGCCACAATGGATTAAATTATAAATGAATGACAGAAGGAACACTGAAAAATTAATAAATAAGTGGCCCTTAAACAAAACACTCTTAAACAACCAATGGCTTAAGGAAGAAATCACAAGGTAAACTAGAAAACAGTTTAAGGCCAATAAAAATGGAAACACAACATATTAAAATTTATGGGTTGCAGCAAATGTAGTGATGGGGGGAAATTTATAACTACAAGTGCCTATATGAAAAAAATCAAATTAATAACCTAAACTTTCACTTTAAGGAATAAAAAATTGAAGAGCAAACTTAACTCAAAGCAAGCTGAAGGAAAAAAATAGTAAACAGTAGAAGGAAATAAATGAAATGTAGATAGAAAAACCCGGACTTTTGATTTCTTTGAGCAGTGTTTTGGAGTTTTCGTTGTAAAGGTCTTTCACTTCTGTGGTTAAGAAGATGCCAAGGTATTTCATTTTTTGTGTGGTTATTGTGAATGGATTGTGCTTTTTATTTGGGTTTCTATTTGTTTATTGTTGGTGTATAGGAATAAGACTGTCTTTTGCACATTTATTTTATACCCTGAGACTTTGCCAAAGTCATTTATCAGTACAAGGAGGTTTTTGATGGATCCTCTTGGATTTTTGAGGTACAGAATCATGTCATCTATAAAGAGGGATAATTTAACTTCCTCTTTTCCTATTTGGATACCCCTGATTTCTTTCTCTTGTCTGATTGCTCTAGCTAGGACTTCCAATACTACATTGACCAGAAGTGGTGAGAGTGGGCATCCTTGTCTTGTTCCGGTTTTCAGGGGAAATGGTTCCAATTTGTCTGTTTAGCAGTATGTTGGCTGTGGGTTTCTCGTAGATGGCTTACTATTTTGAGGTAAGTTCCATCTATGCCTAGATGTTCAATGGTTTTTATCAAGAAGAGGTGCTGGATTTGATCAAAAGTTTTTTCTGCATCTAATGATATAATCATGTGGCTTTTGTTTTTACATCTGTTGATGTATTTAATTACATTTATGGTCTTGTGGATGTTGAACCAATCCTGCATTCCAGGGATGAAGACTACTTGGCCATGATGGATGATTTGATTTTTGAGATGTGTTGTTGGATCTGGTTTGCTAGAATCTTGTTGAGAAACTAGTACAACCTCTGTGGAAAACAGTGTGGAGATTCCTAAAAGATCTAAAAATTGACCTTCTATACATCTCCACAATTCCCCTACTGGGAATATACCCAGAGGAACTCAAATCACTCTATGAAAAACATACCTGCACATGCATGTTTATTGCAGCGTTATTCACAATAGCAAAAACATGGAACCAACTGTGCTGCCCATCGAAAGAGGAATGGATTAAAAAAGCAGTACATAAACACAATGGAATATTACACAGTCATAAAGAATGCCAAAATTATGAACGTTGCAGCAATTTGGATGGACTTAGAGTCTATAATACTGAGTGATCTGTAACAAAGAACTAATTACCACATGTTCTCACTCATAAGAGGACCTTGAACAATGATCATAATACTATAAGAAAGGGATAGGCAGTAGTGGGAAATTGCCAGTGGGGGAGCACACCTCATCTATAAGGGTACCTGCATAATGTACATCTGTATACCTAACTCTAGATTTTACCCCACATCTTTAAAATAATAAAAAAAAAACAGAGGCAATTGAAAACAAGTCAAGACATATTATAATCAAACTCTCAAAAGTTAATGGCAAAGAAAATTTTGAAAGCGTCAAGAGAAAAGCAACTCTCCAAACATGAAGAACAACAAAAAGCATACAATCCCAAACTTGTTTTTTTTCAAAAGATGAACAAAATTGACAAACCTTTAGTTAGACTGACCAATAAAAAAAGAAAACATTCATATTACTAGAGTCAGGAATAAAAGTAGAGCTGTTACTACCAGCTTTATGTAAACCAAAAGGATTTTAAGAAAATACTATGAATAATTAATTTTATGTTATAGGAATTTTACCTCAATGTTTTTAAGTGGCTCTTTTTCTTGCAGAAAAGGAGAAAATTCTTCTGTACCTTCCCCAAAACTGCAACCCCTGTTTACTGTAGCCCCAGGATATCTTCAGCCATGTGGTTATTCTTCCTCTTCCATACATGAGATTTACCAGGCTTAAAACCTGGGCTCTGCACTAATTTTTCTGCAGTGTGTTTTAAGCTTATGTGCCACCGTCCTTATTCATAAGAGTTCACTGTGCAATCTCAGATCTCTAAGAAAAGATGGAGAAAATCTGATGACATCCCATGGTTGTCTCCCCTAAATATAGATCAAGAAGGCTAACTAACTGTCAATCAGACCTTTGTTTTAACTAAGAATAAACACCTGTTTCCTAAACCACTCCTCTGAAGCTATTTCAGTTGTAACAATATTGTGAATAAAGGATAACTGATGGCAACTGGGTGCTTTTGCTTCAAAGATGCTTAGTTTTGAAAAGTTTGGCATAAAGCTTACAAAGAAATAGACTTAAATATAGTTACTATTGCTCCCTCCCCATTGCCTCTCCCATGCCCAGCTTTACTACAGAAAGATGTTTCAAACAATAAGCAGATAGTCAATCATTCTGAAGATGAAGAAGAAACCAGATTATTCAAAATTTAGAAATGACATGCTTATTCGCTTCCTTATTTACAGAGCAAATATTAATTCTAGGGCCATTTTTGCCAATTACCCATTAGAATAGGTTCTGTCCTTATATTCCAATTATTTAGTATTGATTAATCATCAGAAATCATTTTAATTTAAATTTTTATTCCAGGATTAGGTATTTTAAAAATTTAGTGTTTTAGTATTTAATATAACATTTTGGTATTCAAGAACATAATTTTATATAAACAATAAAAGTTACAGATGGTTGCCTAAACAGCATCATTATTTAAATAAGCAATTTTATTACAGTCTCAAAAAATCACTAATTGCATAATTTTATACATAGAAAATATCTAAAATGACACCATTTTAATGTTAATATTTAAATATCAATCTGCTCTCAGTTCTAACTCAAGATTTAGTTTTGTAATCTGAAAAAAGCCTTTCCCCCCCGCAAATAGGTTAATCACACATAAGTATTTCCCAGGAAACTGCTAAGAAAAAACCTTTTAGCATCTGTTTTCTCTGATTGTCCAGATTAGAATGTGTTAGAAATTACTAATAGCAAAGTTGTTTCTCTTTTAGACAGCTTCAATTTAATTTTATGAGACTTAATACTAAACTTTTTCAGTCTCTTTAGCATACTTTCATAGATAAAGAATGGTACCAGATCATAGGGGACCAGAAAAAGATGACAAAATTCTTTGCTAATATTAACTTTCTATATAGCATGTAAGATCATTTATAAAATCAAGAAAACCATTACATTCTCAAAGGACAGTTGCACATTAATATTTTAAAATATATTTTAGATGTTAGTCCCATATAAATGTCAAAAAACCCCCAACATTTTAAATAAATTATCCTTATCTTAACTTTAAGCTACAGTAAAATACACAAGTAAATAGGAGTTGCAACCACAAAAGTAATTTGAAAGATACACTGTGTGAGCACGTAACAACTCCTGAATTTGATTACATTTTTAGCTGTTTATAGATGGTATTATTAACGTTGAAGTGGAATGACTTTCAATTTCTATCAATGAAACTTTTGGAAATTAATTAGAAAGTGCTGTTGTGATTGCTTTTGGTTGTTTCAATAATTGTTTACACCTTGTTTCACCACTAGATTTAACCCTTTGACTTAAACTTCTTTGTAGTTCCCAAAGTGCCTACCCGTTGCCTTGCCTATTATGGATCAGAAATGCAATACACTGTAACAGAGACTCATCTGTTAATTTAATTGACTCCTCCATTAAAAGGTAATACATGGTCAAAGTAAAAAATTAGAAAACTATAGGCCAATACAAAGAAATAAATGAAAATCATCTAAAATAGAACTAGTTATATGCAAACACTGTTAGCACCTGGCAGAAATGTATTCTCTAGTATTTTTTATACACATATAAAATATTTTATAACATTAGGATTATCACTGATATTATGTTTTTCATATAATATGGTATTCTGAGCACTGTCATTTAATAGTCTCCATTTGTAAACAGAATGATCTTTGCTAGCACACAGTCATTTAGTCAAATCATTATTTCTTTATTATAAACAACACTCTAATGAATATTCTTGCAGTTAAATCTTTGTGCATAATCTTGACTTTTTCCTTAAATTTCAAAAAGTAAAATAACTCAGTTTTCTTTTAAGTTCTTGATACACATTGCCAAATATTTAAGAGTGACTGTATCAATTTACACTCTCTCAGCATGGTATGAGAGTCTCTTATCCCACTGGATACTTACTATCATTGGCAAATATCATTTGTTTAAGAGAACCTTTTTCTATTCAAATGCATGAAATATTGCACTGCAGTGTTTTTGCTCTGCTTACAATATTAGCTTCATTTAATATTTTTTAAAATGTACTTTATGGCCAGTTTTCTTTCTTTTTTGGATTGTCTGTTCACAGCTTCAGCCATTTCTCCTTGTTAACTCCAGAACTGCACTTCCTCAGAGGCTATCCATTAGACTGTCACACAAGGCCAGTGAGCACCTGTGTGAACTGAGATGTGTTGTAAGTGCCAAATGCACATAGGATTTTGAGGACTTACCCACACAAAAGAGCTGAAAACATTTTATTAATAACTTATATTTATTATACACTGGAATGTCAATATTTTAAATATGTTGGATTAAATGAAATATATTATTAAATGCAATTTTACCTGTTTCTTTTCATTTTAATATGACTAATGAAAAATAAAAATTACATCTGTGGCCGACATTTGTGCTTTAAATTATATTTCTATTGGACAGTACCAGTCTATAAATATACAATATAGTGTACTACATATATGCTATACTATATGTAGTATAGCATACTATATACTACAACAATTCCCATGTTGCTGTTTGCCTTTAATTTATGTTTTCTATCAGGCAAGAACTTCTAACATGCATGTAATCCAATCAATTGACATTTTCTTTTCTGATTTCTTCAATTCCCCTACCAGAAATAAGTTAATCTATAATTTATCACCATTTTACTCTTTTTTGCATCTAGTTTTATATTTTAATGACATTAAACTATAGGCTTAATTGATGCTAGGCTCTGAGGTAATTATTTTTTAGAGATGTAGCTAATTTCTCAAACTTTACTTGCTGAATAGGCCACTGTGGACACTCACTCTGCTGTTTTGGGAAGTTTTCTTTACCACTGAGTTAGATCTTCCAGAATAAAGTTGTGTTTGAGACTCTTCACTTGTCTTCTTGATCTATCATTTTTGTCTTCTGAATATAATTTTCTAATAATGCTTGGAATATCTTTAATCTTCTCTTCCTGTTCCTATTTTTCTGCAAATGTTCTTAGTGCATCTTGAAAGACAAACATCTGACCGGGTGCAGTGGCTCATGCCTATAATCCCAGCACTTTGGAGGCCAAGGTGAGAGGATTCCCTGAGCCCATGGGTTCGAGAGCAACCTGGGCAACTTGGTGAGATCTCATCTCTACGATAAATTAAAAAAAAAAAAAATTAGTTGGGCATGGTGGCACCAGCAGGTCGAGGCTGTGATGACTTTAAAAGTGGTGCTGCACTCCAGCCTGGACGACAGAGTAAGATTCTGACTCAAAAAAAAAAGAAAGACGAACATTAGAATTATTTTGTTAAGTTCTCTCATTTGGCTTATCCATTCAGCAAATATTTACCCAGCACTTTACTTTTATGACACCAGAAGCTCAGGATGCTGACGCCTGGCACTATGGTAGAAGATCATGATATTGACGGTCCCTGCCTCATGATCATGTTTTCTTGCAAGTTGAATCTTCCCACCTTAAATCTTCCCATTCAGTAACACAATGTGTCTATCTATTTAAATTTCCTTTCAAATCTCTCCAAAAGTTTTGTAATGCTTTCACCTTGGTCATACATATCTCTTCTTAGGACTATTCCCAGGTATTTCAAGTTTACAATGAAGATTGAGAATAGGATATTTCCTTTATTATTTTCCCCAACATAAAGATAAATGGAAATGTATTGATTTTCACATCTTGCTTACAAACACCTAATTGAGCTTTCATGATTATTTGAATAATTCCTCTTCTGAGATATAATTCACATACCATAAAATTCAGCCCTTGACAGTGTAAAATTCAGTGGTTTTAGTATATTCACAAAGTTGTGCAATAACTACTATCTAATTCCAGAACTTTTTCATCACCCTAAAAAGAAATGTTATACTTATTAGCAGTCACTCCCATTCCCCTTTCCCTCTATCCCTTGCTAACCACTTTCTGTCTATGGATTTGGCTATTCTAGACATTTTATACATTATGCAATCATAGAATATGTAGCCTTGTATGTCTAGCTTCTTTTACTTAGCATGATTTTTTAAGGATATTGTAGCATGAATCAGCATTTCACTCCTTTTTATGACTGAATGATATTCCAGTGTATGGATGTACCACATTTTGTTATTCCATTCCTCAGTTGATGGACACTTGGGTTGTTTTCATGTCTTAGCTATTGCGAATACTTTTATGAATAATATTGCTTATAAATACTGAGTAATATTACTATAAAAATTTGTGTACCAATTTTTCGTGTGCACATATATTTTTTATTCTCATGGGTATATGCCCAGGAGTGGAATTGTGGGGTGATATGGTAACTATATGTTTAACATTATGAGAAACTGCCAAACTTTCAGAAAATGACTACACCACTCTAAGATCAGCTTGTCAATTTCTGCAAAAAAAGAAAGAAAGGAAGGAAGAAAAAGAAAAAAAGCAGTTGGGATTTTGATAGAGATTGAATTAAATTAATTTGGGGAATATTGCAATCTTAGTAGCACGAAGCCTTCTAAACCACTAACAGGGATATCTTTCTATTTACCTATGCCTTAATTTCAACAATATTTTGTAGTTTTCAGTTTACCAGTCTTGCAGTTCTGTTGTTATATTTATTCCTATATATTTTATTATTCATAATGCTATAAATTGATTTTTTCTTTTATCCCACAATTCACGAGGTTTCCATTTTCTCCACAAACTCATCAACACTGTTATTATCTGTTTCACTATAGCTATCTCTTGGATTTGTTATGGCATCAATATGTCTTGATTTTTGTATATCTAAAGACTAATGAAAAGCTAAGCATCTTTTTATGTATGTATAGATCATTTGTATATCTTCTTTGGAAAACTATCTTCAATTCAATTCCCATTTTAAAAACTGGTTTGTATTTTAGTTATTGAGTTTCAATAATTTTTATATATTCTAGATACTAGATTCTTATCAAATATATGATTCACAAATGTTTTCTTCCACTCTATGGATTCTCTTTTCATTTTCCTGATAGTAGTGTTCTTTGATGCACAAAATTTTTCCATTTTGATGTTCAATTTATCTATTTTTTCCCTTATTGCTTGTGCTTTTGGTATCTTCCCAAGGTTATGAATATTTATACCCACGATGACTTCATATTAAAAGTTATGGTTTTAGCTCTTGCATTTAGGTTTTTGATCCATTTGGAGTTAATATTTGTAGCAGATGGTGTAGAGGTCCAATTGCATCCTTTTGTCTGGGGATATCTGCTGTCCATTCATGTGGGTTTCCAATTGTCCCAGCATCACCATTGAAAAGACTACTCTTTCCTATTAAATTGCCTTGGTACCATGATAAAAAACCAACTGACTGTAAATGTGTGGGTTTAGCTTGTGACTGTCAAACCTATTTCATTGATCTACATGTCTCTTCTTATGCCAGCACCACACTGTCTTGATTGCTGTAGCTTTGGAGTAAATTTTAAGATCCAGAAGTGTGAGCCCCCTCCAACTTTGTTCCTATTTTCCAAGATTGTTTTGTCTATTCTGGGCCCTTTGCATTTTCATATGAATTCTAAGATCAGCTTGTCAATTTCTGCAAAAAAAGAAAGAAATGAAGGAAGAAAAAGAAAAAAAGCAGTTGAGATTTTGATAGGGATTGAATTAAATTAATTTGGGGAATATTGCAATCTTAGTAGCACTAAGCCTTCTAAACCACTAACAGGGATATCTTTCTATTTACCTATGCCTTAATTTCAACAATATTTTGTAGTTTTCAGTTTACCAGTCTTGCAGTTCTGTTGTTATATTTATTCCTATATATTTTATTATTCATAATACTATAAATTGATTTTTTCTTTTATTTCATTTTCAGTTTGTTTATTGCTAGTGTGTAAAAATAAAACTGATTTTTGTATATTGAGCTTGTCTCCTGTAACATTGCTAAACTCATTTATTAGGTCTACTAGTTTTTTAGTGAATTCCTAGGGATTTTCTCTACAGAAGATCATGTCATCTGCAAATAGAGATAGTTTTACTTCGTCCTTCCATCTATATACCCGATATTTATTTTTGTGGTCTAATAGCTAAGGCGAGAACTCCCAGGATGATGTTGAACAAAAGTAGCAAGAACAAATATCCTTGTCTTGTTCCTGACGTTAGGGGGAAAGCCTTTAGTCCTTCATCATTAAGCACAATGTCAGCTGTGGGTTTCTTGTAGATTGCTTTTATCAAGTTGAAGAAGTTCCCTTTTGTTATAAAAATGTGCTGAATTTGTGTCAAATGCTTTTTCTGTGTCTGTAGAGATGACCATGTGGTTTTTGTCCTTTATTATGTTAATATGCTCTATTGTACTGATTGATTTTTGTATGTTGAATTACTCTTGCATTCCTAAACTAAATCCCACTTAATCATGATGATTAATCCTTTTTAGAGATTGCTAGATTCTGTTAGTATTTTGTTGAGATTTGTGTGCCTATATTCATAAGGGATATTGGTTTATAGTTTCGTTTTCTTGTGATATACTTGTCTGGATTTGTTGTGAGAGTAATACTGGCCTCTTAGAATGAATTAGAAAGTGCTGCTTCATCTTCTTTTTTTCAAAATGATTTGTGGAGAATTGATGTTAAATCTTTAGTATAATTAATCAGTGAAGTTATCTAGTCCTGGACTTTTGTGGGGGTGGGAGTCTTTTGGTTAATAATTAAATGTCTCTACGTGTTTAAGTCTGTTCGAATTTTCTATTTCCTCTTGAGTCACTTTTGGTAGTTTCCATCTTTCTAGGAATATAGAATAGTTGTACCTCTAGCATTAAATTCCTTGTTAGTAAAATGTGGGTCTTTTGGACTAGACACATGCAAATGTTGAATGAGGGACATTAGAGTAACCACAAGCCAGATGAGCCGATGGCACATTGGAAGAAACAGAGGTAATGCTAACACCACAACCTTATCAATAGCCATATTTAAAGGTAAATAGTCTAAATACCCCAATTTAAAAACACAGATTGTCAGATTAGATTTTTTTAAACCGCCAAAAATATGCTTCCTACAAAAAAAT
>CAUYQG010032782.1:0-46376 GCA_963574415.1 Tarsius wallacei
TAGTCTATGTCTTTTCAGTGGTGCATTTAGTCCATTCACATTCAGGCTAATTATTGAAATGTGAGAGTTGATCCCTATCATAAGGTTCTTACAGAGTTGTTGTTGTTGCTGTTTGTTTGTTGTCTTTCTTTTGGTTTGGGGGTTGGTTCCTGTGTGTTTTTAATCTTTTTCCTGTGCTCTTGTGAAGAATGTTGTTGTTCTTTTTCCTTTTCTTCTGTGTTCAATACTTTCTTAAGTGTTTCTTGTAGAGATGGTATGGTGGCAGCATAAGTTCGTAGGGAATGGATATCTGGGAAAGTTTTTAATTCTCCTCACTAATGAAGCTTAGCTTGGTTGGGTATGTTATTCTTGGTTGATATTGTTTATCTTTTAGAACTTTGAAGATAGGGCCCCAAGCTCTCCTAACCTGAAGGGTTTCTGTAGATAAATCTGCAGCTATTCTAATTGGTCTTCCATGGTAGGTAATCTGGCCTTTTCCTCTTGCTGCCTTTAGGATATTTTCTTTTATACCTACTTTGTTTAGGTGAATTATTATGTGTCTGGCAGTTGGTCTTCTCATTTGTTGTCTTGCAGGGGTTCTCTGAATCTCTTGTGTTTGAATTTTCACATCACTGATGAGATGAGGGAAGTTTTCTTGAATAATCTCATGGAATGTTTGTTCCAGGGTGTGTCTGTCTCTCTTTCTGCCTCAGGAAGTCCAATTACTCTTAGGTTCGATCTCTTAAAGTAATAGCTCATCTCTTGAAGGTTTTGTTCTTTTTTTTTTTTTTGAGTTGGAGTCTCACTCTGTCGCCCAGACTGGAGTGCAGTGGCCACTCCTGGTCACCGCAGCCTCAACCTGCTGGGCTCCGGCGATCCTTCTGCCTCAGCCTTCCAAGTAGCTGGAACTACAGGCGTGTGCTACCATGCCCAGCTAATTTTTTGATTTATTGTAGAGATGAGGTCTCGCCACAACCCGTGGGCTTCGGCAATCCACTCACCTCAGCCTCCCAAGGCGCGGGATTACAGGCTGAGCCACCGAGCCCGGCTTGTTCTGTCTTCTATGTTTTTGACAGTTTGGGTTAGTTCTATATTTTGGTCCTCAAGCTCTGAGATTATTTCTTCTGCTTGGCTCATTCTGCTTTCCATGCTTATCAGTTTGTTATTTATTTCATTCACAGTATTCTTTACTACTGTTATCTCAGTTATCAACTCCTTCCTAGTTTCCTCTTGTCTCTCCTCAATTCTTTTTAACCTCTCCATTAATGTCTTTATATCTGGGTTTGTAATTTGAGACCAGTCATTCTGGGGGCTCTTCATTGTTTGCATTCTGAAATCAGTTTTCTCAGTGTCTGACCTCCCAGGGGTCTGTGAGAGACCCATATTCTTCTTTTGGTTTTTCTTCATTTGTGTAGATTTTTCTCTCTCCCCCTTTCCCTCCCCTTATTTAATTCTGTTTTTCAGGGAATGTGGGGTTGCTTTTACTTCTTTTTGGTCAATCTCCTGTTCTTCCTTATGAGGGTCCTCTGGCTTTGTTCACTTTTGAGGCTGGACAGTGGGTTGGGGCTGTACTTTTTGCAGTTTTGAGATTTAACTGAGGGGGAAGCTGTGATTCAGAATCTATCTGCAGATCCAAGAATCCACCAATAGGTATATGGGCACAACGGAACCCACTTCTCACTACCTTACAATCTGTCCATGCAGTGGGGTTTAGGTTTGCTCCCTGGAACAAAAAGAGGCAAGAAAAAGGAAAATAATGGAATTTGGGGGGTCAAGAGGACGTTGGAGAGAGAGAAGAGTACGAGGGAAAACAGATATACATACCAACTAACAAATGAAAAGAGACACAAGGCCAGAAAAGAGTAAAAAACAAACAAACAAATTCCCTAAAGCATACCAGTAATCACACAAAGACAGTCCAATAAAATCATGCCTTTTGATGTGCTTTTCCCCAACACAAACAAGTAGTCTAACTCAAAAAGCAAACAAAAGTGAGCAAAACAGTCAAAACAATAAAATCAAAATAAGAAACCAGACTAGCTCTGGAGTCTTTTCTGAGTGTCTAAAGTCTCTTCAGCTCTGATCTCTAGCCTCTCTCCTTTGCAGGCAGATAGTTTTACTCGTAGGTTGGGTTGGTTCCCTTGGCTTGCTGCCTGAGAGGTCTGCCACAGGACTGAGTTGCCTGTGTCTGATTCAGCATAGGCCTTTTGTCTCCTGTTTGGTGAGGTTACCTTAGAAACCAAGGTGGAGGCTGCTCATAGATGGGTGGGGCAATGCAAATCTCTACCTGGGAAATGGCTGCAGTGGGCAACTCCTCTTTCGCCAATCGTTTCTCTCCACTCGTCCTTTCTCTCCACTCGTCCAGTCTGTGGATAATCCACTATGACGAGTTATAGTGGCGTGTGCCTGGCATCAGGCACTGGGAATCAGCGATACAGCTTTGCACTGCATCTGATATGCCGCCAGTGGCCTGGGGTGGGGTAGGGGGCCCGAAATTCCCCAGGCTGGAGCCGAGAGCTGAGAATGGCTGTTCAGCACCTCTTTAAGATGTATTGTTCCCTCACACAACCATGGGGTCTTAACTCCCAAGTTGGAGGTCAGGCAGAGCTGGTTGGGTGAGTCGCTGCCTGTCTCCACCTGGCCACAGGGCTCCAGTTGTTCTCTGGTCTGCTGTAGTCAGGGGCGAGCTGGGGAAAGTAGAGTGCTAGACTGCTGGGGAAAGTAGAGTGCTAGACTGCCAGAGCGGGGACCAGAGCTCCAAATGGCAGGTGGTGGGTGGTGGCAGTGGCCCTGGGCCCCCCACAGGGCACCTCAGCCAGGAATGGAGCTGGTATCTCTGAGGGATGGGTGCCTAGAGCCTCCCTGGGTGACAGCGGCTTGAGATGGGGCTGGGTGGGGACCCAGAACCCAGGGCGGGGGCCCGGAACTCTGCGGCCTTGGGTGCTTCAGCCTGGGAGGTGATGCAGAGCTCAGAGGCACAGGCACTGGGGGCCTGCGTGGGCAGCGGTGGCCCTGGGCCTGGTGGGGTGCCCCAGGAGGGAATGGAGTTTGTAGTTCCAAGGGGCGGGCATAGAGGGTCTCCACGGGCTGCCATGGCCCAAGACTGGGCTGGGCACCCAGCCAGGGAGGGAGCTGGCAGTGGCTGAGTGCCAGGCACATCAGTGTAGCCAGCAAAGGAACCCATATCTCTACAAGGTGGTATCCAAAGGCCTCCACAGATGGTGGTGGGCAGCTTGGGGCTGGGTGAGACAGTGTAGCCAGGGAGGGAACTGGGAGCTCCACTCGGGTGGGGCCCAGGGCTGCCTGGGGTGGAACAGTGGCTGCAGAGAGATCGCAGTAGCTGGCCGTGCATGGGACCGAGGGTCTCCAGGCCTTGGACAGGTGTGGCTGGCAGTGGGCAAGGGGGTGGAGGAAGGAAAGTAAGAGTCTTTATGGGAACTCACTTTCAGAGAATCTCACAGTCCCACCTGTGCCATTGTCATCTTACCGGAACTCTCCAATTTTATTTATTGTAGAGACGAGGTCTCCCTATATTTCCCGGGCTGGTCTCAAACACCTGGACTCAGGCAATCTTCTTGCCTTGGTCTCCCTAAGTGCTGGGATTACAGGCATGAGCGATCATGCCTAGCATCTCAAAGTTTCATCATTTAGTTTTTCCACTTAGATATATAATTCACCTTGAATTGTTTTCATTATGATGTGAGGTAGGGTAAAGTTTATATTTTTTCATCTGGATGGAACTTTCTTTCCCCTCTAAACTGTAATACCACCTTTGTTATAAATCAAGGGTTAGTCTATGCATATCTTTGTTCTCCCCTTCCTATTGTATTTCAGTGGTCTATTTAATTAGTCATGGCCAGGCCCAGTGGCTCACCTGTAATCCCAGCAGTTTAGGAGGCTGAGGCAGGCAGATTGCCTGATTCCAAGAGATCAAGATAAGCCTGAGCAACATAGCAAAACCTTCTCTACAAGAAAAAATTTTTAAAAAATTTTAAGTCATGAGTTGGGGCATGTTCCTATAGCCCCAGGTACTTGAGATGCTAAGGTGGAATGATCACCTGAGCCCCGAGGTCGAGGATGCCGTAAACCATGATCATGGTGATCACGTCACTGCACTCCAACCTGGGCGACAGAGTGAGACCCCTAGCATGTCATTGCATTGCAGGTTAATCACGTCTGGTTAAATGATTAGTTGGAAGTGCCTCAATTTCACAATTAAATGAATTTTGAAATATGGAAATTTCCTTTGCCTTTTCATCAAAGTCCCCAAAGCTCTATTGGAAATGTACTTTCAGTTTGGAAAATATATCTACTACAAATTTGTGTAGTAATAAAGAGCTTATTTCTTTCTTTCTCTTTTAATTTTTTATTTTAAAGATGTGGGACACAATTCAGGGCTAGGTATACAAATGTTCATTATGCAGGTACCCTTGTTGATGAGGTGTGCCATCCCCCTTCTCCTGGCAGTTTCCTGTTACTGCCAATCCCAACATTCCCCCCCGCCCCCAGGAGCTTATTTCTTATTTTAACTTTAGCCATTAGGGGAAGTGTATTAAGCTGCTTGCCATTCTTGTATGATTCAAAAACTAATTGTCAAAATGACTTTAATTCAATGTAAATTTCACATATAAGCAATGCTTTGCTTTGAAATTTTAAATTGAGTTTATTAAACAACATTATAAAGTTTGCCATAAAAGCTAACTTCTAGAGCCATTCAGTGTTTGATATAGTAATTGAAGTGGTTCTTAGTGTTCAAAAAAAATTGCAATTTCAACCCTGAACTCAAAAAAATCACAATAAAATTATACCACCTCTAAGCCATAAAATGGCTGCCTGATAGGGAAAATATGAGTATTCAACTTCTATATCTGATAAAAATTCTAGGACATGATAAAGGTTAAATCCACAAGAGCAAATCAAGGTCATTGTTGTCCTACTGATTCAATATCACATAATAGATTCCAATATTTTTCTCAAAATACCTATGAATGAATAATTCAGTGAAAAACCATGGACTTTAAACAACTTACATTTTCACAACCTTTGAAAATTGGTTCACTGAAGGCTTTTTCTACTCCACATGTTTTTACCATCATCAGCTCTACCACATCTTAGGGGATTCCACTCCAGTTTTTACTGAATTAGTGTTTTCCCAACTTCTCCAAAAATATCCTCATCTGTAGTTTTTCTATATAGGCTATAAAGAGCCTATTTCTTATTTCACTTCAAATTTGGCATTGACTCAATAAACAACAATTGAACAGTAATAATAACATCTGTGAGCTCATTCAGTCAAGGCAAACAACTTGAAGCCATTTGCCTTGTTCTTTAATTGGTTATTGATATTGCTTCTCAACTATTCAAACATCTGTTTTCACCATAAAGTTAAAAGTATTAAATAAATTTTCTCTAGACACTTTTCCTTCTCTCCTGAAATCAAACAATTTAATTAATCCACCACTGGTAAATGACTTTTCTCATGTGGCTAACAGATGAGTCACTTGGAAACTTACTTTGGTTCTGGTCTCCTTCACTATATATCTTTAAGAAGAAATACTTTTGTGATAAAATATTGTTATACAATTTTAATTTTTTCTGATTATTGGTTTCCTGATAGTTGAGAATGTCATAATGAATGTTTAATCTGGTAAGCAGATATATACCATAAGTCCCCTACATACGAACCTTCAAGATATGAACTTTCAAAGATGCAAACATATGTTCACATGTCCAATCTCCTATTGCTGATGATCCTTCAGCTCTACCATTTTCTCCTTCTTCTCCCTCCAGTAACTCTTCTTGCCTGTTCACTCAGTGTTAGCCCCTGTATGCCAGCTGTTGTACTGTACTACTGTACTTTTAAAAGTACTGTACTATAAGATTTAAAATGTTTTCTTTATTTTTTGTTTGTTTTTTATGTATTATTTGTGTGAAAAGTATTGTAAACCTATTACAGTACAGTACTATATAGTTGACTGTGTTAGTTGGGTACCTAGGCTAACTTTGTTGGATTTATAAACAAATTAGACTTACAAACATGCTCAGAATGGAACTTGCTCATATATACGTACTGTAATATATTCTTATAGCACAGTTATAATGTAATTGCATAATAAATACAATATTTTACCATTGAATCTGACAAAATATTCCACACTTCACTGTTTCTTTAAAACATGACATTTGGAGTCCACTTTTCTCTTCCTTCCTTTTTCCAACATGATGGGTATGCACTGATAATAAAAAATAAAATGTTGTGGTGTGATGGTACATGTGACACCTGACCGCTATCCAGTCATAACTACATTCACTGTGATTTATAGTGCACCAAGCAGCAGTGCAAATTGATGAGATTGTCACATATAATCTCTGTTGCAACTACTCAGCTCTGCCATTGTAGTATAAAAGCAGCTGTAGGCAATATGTAATCAGATGAGTACAGTTGTGCTCTAATAAAATTGTATGCATAATCACTGGAATTTAAATTTTATACAATTTCCATATATCACAAAATATATTTTTTCCTCAATTATTAAAAAGTATAAACACTACTCTTAGCTTGAAGGCTGTACAAAAACAGACAGCAGACAGATTTAACCCATGGGTCATAGTTTCTCAACTCCTGAAAAAGATGGTCATCCAGAATAGTATGTACTAAAATCAGTTTTGAAGAACTCTACTCCTGGGAAATCTTTCTCAAGAATAAAAAGTAAAATAACTTTATAGAAAGCTATATACTATATCTCAGTTGTAGATTCATACTGCTGATATTAAACAATCTGAGTACTTCTGCAATATAGAAACTCATTATCTTTGCCTAACACATATGTAACAAAATCTATTTGCCATGGAATTCTTATTTACACAGAATTTCTATTTGCATGCCTTAGAACCATGGTGTGGTATATGCTTTGAGAAATGTTGATAAGGTCCAGTGTACGAGGGAGAACCCCCCCAAAATGGAATTGTTTTTTGGAGGACAGGCTGCTTGTAGCATAGAATTTCCCCACTAGGTAAGAGTTTTAGGAACCCATGGGCATCAGTGTACCAGCTAACTTTGTTGTGAGAGGCTACAGTCAGCTTTAGTGAATTTTTTTGGAGATCCTTTCGATGTGTTTGACCATTTCACAATGGGTGATTTATATGCACACCTGCCCACAATGTGCAGAGTATTCAGCAGTTTTTGACCAAAAATAGCCTGACCCCCGTGCCCCACACTCTTCATCCACCTGATCTCAACTGAAGCAACTATTTGTTTCCCCAGATGAAAAAAGTCCTCAAAGAGAAACGTTTATCAATGTGGAAGAGATAAAACGAAAAACAGCAGAAGCACTCAATGGCATCAAAATTGATAAGTTCAAAAACTGTTTTAAGTAGGGGAAAAAGTGTCTTGATAGGTATATTGCATCAAAAGAAGAGTACTTTGAAGGTGACTGAAGTTTAAACATGTAAAAATAAATACACAATTTTTAATATATAAATTTTGGGGTTTTTTGGGTTTCCCCTTTGTATTTTTACAAATTAGTAAATTGAAGTAACAAAGTGCTGAGAATAAACAAGTTTTTCTTCTTTTAGAAAAGGGCTGGCCAGGTGCGGTGGCTCATGCCTATAATCCCAGCACTTTGGGAGCCCACGGGTTCGACACCAGTCTGGCCAACTCGGCAAGACCTCATCTCTACAATAATAAAAAAAAAAAAAAAATTAGCCGGGTGTGGTGGTGCATACCTGCAGTTTCAGCTACTTGGAAGGATCACCTGTGCCCAGCAGGTGGCCATCAGTGTGTCACTACACTCCAGCCTGGGCAACAGAGAATCCAACTCAAAAAAAGAAAGAAAGAAAGATAGAAAAGGGTTGACCATGAATTGGCCTTAATAACAGTAACAACCAGAACCAGTTTTAAACCCATATTAATAATGACTTTACATATAATTCTCCATTCAATGCAGCCCCCTTTGAAAGTCAGTCATTCCACAGCCTCATTCCAGTAAACATGCTTCTAAAAGTCAGCCAATCAGCAATACCCTCATTTAAGTACCTGCACTTCAACAGCTAAAGACTAACCAGTCCCTAAATACTGTTTTCAGGTCTTGAAGCTTGTATGTAATGAAACAAATATTAAGAGAAAGTTCATGGGAAAAGGTGACTGGATAAAGAAAGTGATTCATTTTAAACAACTAAACTTCCATTTGAATCCAGTGTGTTCTACCTCACTTTCAGGTCAAAAGATTGTGGGAGACCAAAGGAAGACTAGCTGAGAACAAACTGCCTCCTCTCAAAGCCTAGTGGACATTCAGTGATACAGGTATTCTGAAGAGAGATCACACTACATCCTGAAGATACTTCTGGCATTTAGTGTAAAATCAAATACCAGAGACAGTATGTTTAATTACAGAACTTTAATTGGTGGGTCTAATCCAGAGAGTCATAGGTCTTTAAGTTTTATCTGTTGGTTATTTAATCTCAAATAGCTTTAGAAGCCTTGCCTTTATTCTGACAATAATGTTCTGGTGAGTTAAAGTTCTCATTGTCTGTCTTAGGAAGGGACATTGTTTTCTGCCAGTAGCACCAGGTATCCCCCAGAATCAGGTTGTAAACCCATCCTAATCTATCAGTGACAACTGTATATCATTTATCATGGTCCTGAAAGCCAGAACATCTGTCAAGCTGATACTTTTAGCCTGCCCTATTGCCTTTCTCAAGCTAGTTAATCATTCAGCTCTTTATTGAATGCCTATTAAGTGTTATTATGTTCTAGACCAGTAGTTGTCAGCTTTGACTATACATAGAGAATCATGATGCCTGGCTCTTAACCATAGCAATTCCTCTGTCTGAAGTGTAACCTGACCACTAGGTTTTTAAAATAAAGTCTGGTTTCTCCCTGCAAGAATTGAAGGCAGGGTCTTGAAGAGATATTTGTACACTCATGTTCATAGCAGCATTATTCTCAATAGCTAAAATATGGAAGCAACCCATTGTCCACTGATAGATGAATGGATAAGCAAAATGTGGTGTATACATACAATGAGCTATTATTATTCAGCTTTAAAAAGGAAGGAAACCCAGACATATGCTACAACATGAATAAACCATGTTGACATAATGCTAAATGAAATAAGGCAGTCACAAAAAGACAAATATTGCATGATTCCACTTTATATGAGATAGAGTAGTCAGAATCAGAGAGGCAGAGAATAGAATGTTGGTTGCCAGGGGTGAGGGAAAGTGGGCGATGTGGAGTTATTTAATGGATATAGAGTTTTAGTTTTGCAAGATGCAAGAGTTCTGGAGATGAATGGTGATTATTGATGCACAACAATGTTAGTGTACTTAATTCCACTGAATTGTACACTTGAAATGGATAAGATAGTGAATTTTACATTACATGTATTTAACAATAAAAAAATGAAAAAATCAAATTAGTCATACACATATGGTTTGTCTGAACTCCCAATTCTGTTCCATTGATCTATATGTCTATCCTTATACCAACACCACAGTGTTTTGATTATTGTAGCCTTATAGTAAGTTTTGAAATCAGGAAGTGTGAGCCCTACACTTTGTTCTTCTGTTTTGGATATTTAAGGCCCTTTTGCAATTCTATAAGAATTTGAGGATTGACTTTTCTGTTCCTGTAAAAAAAAAAAGGGCTATTGAATTTTGATAGAAATAACATTGAATCTGTAGATTGCCATCTTAACAGTAAATCTTTCAATCCATGAACTCAGTATGTCTTTTCAATTAATTAAGTCTTCTTTAATTTCTTTTTTTTTTTTTGACTCGAAGTCTCACTCTGTTGCCCAGGCTGGAGGGCAGTGGCACACTTCTGCCCACCACAGCCTTGACCTGCTGGACTTAGACAATCCTTTCACCTCAGCCTTCCAAGTAGCTGGAACTACAGGCGTGCACCACCATGCCCGGCTAACTTTTTTTTTTACTTATTGTAGAGACAAGGTCTCACCAAGTTGCTCATGCTGGTCTTAAACCCCTGGGCTCTGGCAATCCTCTCGCCTCGACTTTCCAAAGCGCTGGGATTACAGGCTGAGCCACCATGCTAGGCCTTCTTTAATTTCTTTCAGCAATATTTTGTAGTTTTCAGTGAACAGCTCTTTCTCTTTCTTGGTTAAATTTATTCCAGGTATTTTGTTTAGATGCTATTAAATGGAATTGTTTTATTTTGGGATGATTTGTTTCCTTTTTTGATTATTCATTGCTGGTACATAGAAACTCAACTGATTTCTGTATATCAATCTTGTAACCTGAAAATTACTGAATTTGTTTAATATCTCTAGTCACTTTCTTGTGGATTCTTTGGGATTTTTCTATATATAAGATAATATGACCTGTGAATAGAGATAGCTTTACTTTTTCCTTTTTTAACCTGGGTATCTTTTTTTTAATGTACAAGGGAGAACACAAAGAAAACCAGAATTATGTTTTGGAGGGCAGGTCCTTGGCCCTACGGGCTCCCTCCACCAGGTAAGTGTTCTAGGAACCCACTGGCATCAGTGTACCATATAGCATTGTTGTAAGATGCTGTGTTCAGCTTCAGTGAATTTTTTTTTTTTTTTTGGAGATTCTTTCAACGCGTTTGCCCATTTCATGATGGGTGATTAATGAGCACACCTGCTCACACCGTGCTGACAGTTCAGCAGCTTTTAACCAAAAACAGCATGACCCCCATGCCCCTGATCTCACACTGAGTTACTTTTTTTTGTTTCCACAGATACAAAGAGTCCTCAAAAGGAAATTTTTTGCCGTGGAAGAGGTGAAACAAAAAATGGCAGATGCACCCAAAGACATCAAAATTGATGATTTCAAAAACTGTTTTGAGCAGAGGAAAAAGTATCTGGATAGGTGTACTGCATTAAATGGAGAGTAAGTGTATTGCATTAAATGGAGAGTACTGAAGTTTAAAAATGTATGAATAAATAATGTTTATAAATAAATTCCAGGGTTTTTTGTTCCCCCCTCATACTTGCCTAATTGCTTTGGCTAGAACTTCTAGTACAATTTTGAATAGCAGTGGTGAAAGTAGGCATCTCTGTCTTGTTCCTGATATTGAGGAAAATGCTTTCAATCTTTCACCATTCATGGGCTTTTCATAACTGCCCTTTCTCATGTTGAGGAAGTTCCCTTTCAATCCTAATTTTCTGAGTTTTATCTTGAATGGGTGTTGGATTTTGTCAAATGTTTTATCTGCAGCAATTGAGATGATGATATGCCAAAGAGTTTTCTTACAAAACAATACATAACATTTACCTTTTGAATAAAACGTCCAACCTTTTCTTTGTTCTATTTATACACTGAAGACCATCCTGGTCTGTGTTGTGTAGGCCCTGAATTGTAATTCTGTTTTCCCAAGTAAAATGTTTTATTTAGAGATTCATCTCTACGCTTTTATTTAACTTTAACAACAGTTTAATTGAACTACTGAAAACTAAAGAAAAGAAAAAATTGAAAGCAGTCAAAGAAAAACAACACTGTATTATAAAAGAACAACAATTTAAGTGACTACTGATTTTTCACCAGAAGCCATGGAGAGCCAAATTTAAAGTGGTACATTTTTTTAAATGCAGAAACAAGCAAACAAAAATCTTTTCACCTTAAATCCTACATCTAGTTAAAATATTATTAACAAAGGTGAAATAAAGACATTCTCACATGAGGGGAAACTAAGAAAATTTGTTATCACTAGACTTGCTCTAGAAGCATTACTAAAGGAAGCTCTTTATACAAAAGGGATATAATACCTGAAGGAAACTTAGCATAGCATATATAAAGGATGAACACCAAAAATCGTAGATGTCTAAGTAAATATAATAAATGATTCTCCTAAATATATTTTAAAATATATTTAGGGGTAAAAGCAAAAATCATAACATTAACTGATAGGTTTTTAACGAATATAGGTGTAATATGTAGACATTTACAACATAAAGAATATAGGGTAAAAGGACATATGGGGTAAGGGCTCCACATTCCAGGTGAAGTAAAATAGTGATCCTAAGTAAAATGTGAAAAGTTAAGTGGCAAATTGTGCAGCTACTCTAGAAAAGTTTGTGGTTTTCTTACAAGCTAAACATACACTTATCATGTAACCCAGTTATTCTACTCATAGCTATTTACACAAGAGAAATTGAAACCAATTCTATTCATAATCGCCAAACAAAAAATAACTCATATATTCCTTTTGGGGTAAAGAGTAAACAAACATCTTATCCATAGAATAGACTACTATTCAGCAATAATAAGGAATGAACTGTCAATATATGTAACAGCTTATATGAATCTCATAGATATTATGCTGAGTGAAATTCTCAAAAGGTTATATATCATTCCATTTATGCAATACTCTCAAAAAGAAAAACTATAGTGACAAAGACCATATTAGTGGTTGAAATATAGCAAAAACAGAAGAACAAAATGAGAAATGGATTGAATCAGAGTGAAGATTTTAAATCACATTATCCAATAAGTAAAGAGAACAAGGAGTCACATAAAATCAGTAGAAATATAAAAGTTCTGAATAACAGAATTAAGAAAATTCACCTAATGGACATATATTGTACTCAACAACTGCAGAATATATATTCATTTCAAGCACACATTAAATATTTACCAAAATTGATCATACACTTAGCCATAAAGACAATCTCAATGTATTTCAAAGGTTGAAATTATGCAAAGTATATTCTCTGATCTACCACTACATATCCATTAGAATGACTAAAATTAAAGAGACTGGCCATACCAAATGTTGGTGAGAATTTGGAACAACTGAAGCTCTCATCTAATGCTGATAAGAATATAAAACAAATAGCTCTTCTGTAAAATAGCTTAGCAGTATCCTAAAAAATTAAAAATACACTTACCACATAACCCAGTCATCCTATTCCTAGGTGTTTACCAAGAAATAAATGAAAGCATATATCTATAAAGTCTTGTATGTGATGTTCATAGCAGCTTGTAATAGCTAAAACTTGGAAAGAAGCCTGTATTGGTTTACTGTGCTTCACAACAAATTTCTAAAAATTTAGAGTCTTAAAATAAGTATTTCATTAAAATTTATTTTTCTTTTCTTTTTTTTTTGAGTTGGAGTCTCACTCTGTCAACCAGACTGGAGTGCAGTGGCCGCTCCCGGCCAATGCAGCCTCGACCTGCTGGGCTCCGGCGATCTTTCCGCCTCAGCCTTCCAAGTAGCTGGAACTACAGGCGTGCGCTACCACACCCGGTTAATTTTTTATTTATTGTAGAGATGAGGTCGCGCCAAGTTGCCCAGGCAAGTCTCGAACCCGCGGGCTCAGGTAATCCACTCACCTCGGCCTCCCAAAGTGCTGGGATTATAGGCTCTGCCACCAAGCCCAGCCTAAATTTATTTTTCAATAGGTAATTCACTAATATAGTTCAAGATGCCAAAGGTATATGAGCATAAAGTGAAAAGTCTTCATCACATACCAAACCCCAGGCATCTACTTCTTCTTTCTACAGGAAATCCTTGTTTACATTTTCTTGTGCTCTTCAAGAGCTATTTTGTGCATATAAAATGAAATCTGTGTGTGTATGTGCATGTGTATGCACACATGTACAATTATACGTTCGTATAAACATTGAGAATAGAAGGGTACATACTAGGTACACTGTGGGCATATTGGGTAGGAGAAGGAAACTAAGAGATGAAAAAAACTATTAACTTTTTTTTTCAATATATATGCATCATTTAGCTGGTTGTGATAGACACATATCTAATCCTAGTCAAGAGCTCAAGCTTATGAAAGATAGACTACCTACTTCATTACATTTGGCTAACTTCTTATTCACTCTGTGTTTCAATTTTCTCATTTATAAATGGGGATACTAATAGTTTCTACTTCATAAGGTTTTTGAGACGATTACAGCAAACAATTGATGAAAAGTGCTTTTAATTTGGTACCTGGCATATAGCAAATGGTTAATAAGTGTTAGCTATAAAAATATTTACTTCAACCTCATGTTTAGAAAACCAGAATGATTCCTAAACATGCATCCAAATGAAACTAGAAAGAGACAACAAAATTCATTTAGAGAAATGTATAAAAGGGACATTTTAAGAGTAGCATAAATTCCACACTTTAAAATGTCCTCCTGCTCTATACATGATTAATTACAGATTCATTAACAACAAGAAAAAAATAGATTCATGCATGTTCAAACACAAAACAAGTATTTTTCTGGCTCAGAAACAGAAGACAACAAAATAGTAAAGTAGAGCTAAGCTACAGCCTTGCAGATTTCTAGATCTGGAAAGCAGCTAGAGGCTCCTGGGAGTTTTTACTCCTTTGATATAACAAAAGCATTATGTATATGGCATAGAACCATGGCATGTGAAAACAGTTGTGATAACTGCCTGAGGTTACTGCTTATGCAGATTTGTGTAAGTTCATTGTTGAGGGTGACATAAGCAGAGAAAACTGCACAGAGACCTGAGCGAACCTACATGAAGCTATATCCTGAACCAGCTGCCACGTTGAGGCAGGAGTTTCTAGCCACTGAGATACAGTTTTGGATTAGGGTCCTAGATGAGAGGGAAGAAATCACAAAACTGTTAGACTGAGGGAGGTGACCACAGAAAGAGGCAAGGGGGAAAAGGTCTCATTGAAAATGAATCTGTAGATGAAAATTCCAAGGCACATAAATAGGTCTATAATCTGGAAAGAAAGAAGGGACATTCTGAAGAAAAACTTACTGAGGCAGAATCCACAGAAATGACTTCTGTCTGGAGAATGCTTGCTGAACAGGATGATCCTGAGCATTGTTTTTCACAGTTTTGACCCAGAAGATGAAGAATAAAGTTTATGTTTAGGAGTACTTCATACAAAGCTGAAACCCTCTTTAGTATCAAGGTGAATTAGAAATACCAACATATTCCCCAACCAATAGGACTGTAAAAAAATTATATCTATATCTCACACAAATACACCAGGGGGTGCCAAAAAAGTATACATTTTAAGAAGGAAAAAACTATTAAAATTGTGATATTCAGTATACACTGACAACAAAGTCACATTTGACTTCCGCAATTACAAGAGTAGTTACCATCAGTATTCAGACACTTCTGATTATGGTGAACATCTTAACATCTCTTAAAATATGTATACTTTTTTTGGCACCCCCGATATATACTTATATATATGTCTCAGACTTTGGCATGTTGGGGCTAGGAAAGATTTTTCCTGAGAATTTGTATTTACAAGCTTCCTCTCAAGCAGGTTTGCAGTCTGAGTTCATATTATTTTGGTAGTCTACAAAGCCTCAAATCACGAATTTAAAGTGGCAGTGAACTAGTAGTGCCTTCAGATGCTTGACACAATCTAAGGAAACTTTGTTAATTCCAGGCTTCTAAGAATTACCATGGGAGAACAAGTAACACATTAGAGCACAATAAAAATCACTAAAGATTAAGAAAATAAGGCCCCACAGATGAGAACAAGTAGAAACAACAGATCGCAGAATTAGACCTGAGAAAATTTTAGACATGGGAATACTCAGATATAAATCAAAATAATTTTCAATTATTAATAAATAAAAAAACATAAATAAAACATAAGCTGGAAAATAAGTAAATTACAGACAGAGTTGATGAAAGAATCAAAGAGAATGTCTACAATGAAATATATAATAATCGAAATTTTAAAAATTCAATGCATAGTTAACAGCAGATTAGATACAGATGAAGATAACATATTAAAAGGACTAAGTTATGCAGACCCGTATTCCAGAGTGAATAAGGAAGAAAAATGTTGAGTCATGAAGAATATAATTTAAAAAGTATAACATAAGCTTAATTAGAGCTTTAAAGAGACAAAATAGCTGGGTGAAGTGGCTCACACTTTGTAGTCCCAGCAATCTGGGAGGCCAAGGAGAGAAGATTGCTTGAGCCCAGGAGTTCCAGACCAGCCTGGGTCACATCATGAGACATTTGTCTCTACAAAAAATTTAAAAATTAACCAGGTGTGATAGTGTGTGCCTGTAGACCCAGTTACTTGGGAGGCTGAAGCAGAAGGATTGCCTGAGTCCAGGAAGCTGAGGCTGTGATGAGCCATGATTGTACCACTGCACTTCAGTCTGGGCAAAAGAGTAAGATTCCGATTCAAAAAAAAAAAAAAAAGACAGAATGGAGTAGAAGCAATATTCAAATAGATAGTGGCTGAGAATGTTTCAGAAAATTGCAATTCCAAAGATTTAAAATCATTAATAAAACAAACAGAATAATGAATAGAATGCCAACCATTTCTGATCTGCAAATAATTTGTTCGGCCAACAATATATTGACCAAGACAAAAAAGCAAATAGATTTTTACATCAAGCACTGAACCATTACTAGTTGTCAATAGTGGACTGAAACTGACTCATGGCTGCCACCTTAGAAGGGGCATAAACTCTTCCATGGGCAATTGAATTGAGATGTTTATACTTCTTTGTTTACGATGAGGTTAAAAATAACTGATTAACTTTAGACATTAATAAGTTAAGGATGGTAGAATTTCTGAAGTGACAAGCAGAGATTAGAAAAGCTTTTACTTCTTTTATGTAACAGGGAAAAAAGCTCCCCACATATGGCAGGGGACTACATGTATGCTTTCTGTGTGGTAACAGTAGCAACCACTACTAAATAAAGCCATGATGAAATTTACTCTTTCTTAGACTCCAAAGAGGCTGATAACTGCTATAAACATGTTTTTGCTTTATTCACACATTTTTGGACAACCTTTAAAATTCGAGAGATTCCATAATCCATTCTGAGCCTATATTGCTTATTGGCATTCTAGAACTAGAATCGAGTAGCAGAGGCCACGTTTAGAAAGGAGTATATGGTCTCAAGTGGAATTTAAGTATTTTTAGGCCCCTGTTTGGGAAAGGGGTAAATATAATTAACTCTAGGCTTTAATCAATTAAGGACACATGGTGTAAATACCTGAGAGTAAGCACTAAAAAATTAAAATAAAAATTTAAAGAGTATAGGGTATATATGCTCCTGGACTTATCATCGGGTTATGTCACAATAAACCCATAGTAAGTTAAAAAATCATAAGCTGAAAATGTATTTAATTCACCTAACCTACTGAACACCATAGTTTAGCCCAATCTACTTTAAACATGTTCAAAATGCTTATATTGGTCTACAGTTGGGCAAAATCATTTAACACCTATTTTATAAAAGTGCTGAATATCTCATGTAATTTATTAAATATTGTATTGGAAATGAAAAACAGAGTGGTTGTATACATACTTAAACTATGTTTTCTGCTGAATGTGCATTGCTTTAGCACCATTGTGAAGTTAAAAAAAAAAATCCTAAATCAAACCATTGTAAGTTGGGAACCACCTGTATATAACTTCTTAAACTAGTAGAATATTTAAAAATACAGGTGAGGTTCACGCCTATAATCCCAGCATTTTGGGAGGCCGAGGTGAGAGAACTGCCTGAGTTTATGGGTTCCAGAAACTCAAGCAACTTGGCAAGACCCTATCTCTACAATAAATCAAAAAATTAGCTGGGCATGGTAGCACGTGCCTGTAGTTCCAGTTACTTGGAAGGGTGAAGCGGAGGGATCACCTGAGCCCAGCAGGTCGAGGCTGTGGTCAGTGGCTGTGAGCATGTCACAGCACTCCAGGCTGGACGATAGTGAGACTCCTACTAAAGAAAAAAAAAAAAAAAATACAGATTAAAAAAATATTCCAAAAGAAGATAAAAATAGCCGGGTGCAGTGGCTCTTGCCTGTAATCCCAGCACTTTGGGAGGCAGAGGCGAGAGGATTACCTGAGGTCAGGAGTTTGGTTTGAGACCAGCCTGAGCAACATAGCGAGACCTTGTCTCTACAATAAATCAAAAAACAGCAGGGCACGGTGCACATGTCTGTGGTTCCAGCTACTTGGAAGGCCGAGTCGAAAGGATAACCTGAGCCCATCAGGTCACGGCTGCGGTGGCCGTGAGTGTGCCACTGCACTCCAGCCTGGGCAACAAGAGTGAGACTCCGACTCAAAAAATAAATAAATAAACAAAAGGCAGGATAAATAGAATACTCACAATTGATCATACTATATAGTGGACTAAATGTTATAATTAAAAACCAAAAATTCTGATTTGATTTTTGAAATATATATATACACCACAGAAAGACTAAAATGATGAAAAAATATATATGCAAACACTAACCAAAAGGTTTGTGTAGTTGTCTCAAACAAAATAAACTTTAAGCATTACTAGAGATAAAGAGGACACTACATAAGATTCAATTCACCAGAAAAATAAACTAATCTGTATATAATCTCAAATTTTTAAAAAGTTTGTAAAATTACAGCTAAAAATTGACAAACCTACTACCACCAAGAGGGGTTTTTAAAAATTTCTCTCAATATCAGCAAGACCATAGAAAATTTAAACAATACAGCTATATAATTTGTTCTCAAGTGTATACCTTCTGTTCACAGAGCTTCTTTTAGCATTTTTTGTGGGACAAATCTGTGGTGATAAATTCTGAAAAAGTCTATTTTGAAAAAAAAAAGTGTACTTGTCTTGAAGAGATGAGGTCTTCTTGCTATGTTGCCCAGGCTAGAGTATAACGGTATTCGTAGGCATAATCATAGTGCCCTACAGTCTTGAACTCCCGGCTCCAAGCAATTCCCCCACCTCAGTCCTGGAGTAGCTGTGCCTGTTTTCTAAAGGTATTTTTGCTGGGAATACAATTCCAGGTTAACAGGTTTTGTATTTTTGCTTTTGTTTTTCCCCTCTCAGCACTTATAAGGAAATCTAATATCATCCTTATCTTTGTTCTTCAGTATGTAACATATCTTTTTTCATTGGTTGCTTTTAAGATTTTATTACTTTTTTTTTTTTTTGAGTAATTTGTTGCCTTCACATAGTTTTCTTCATGTATCTTGTGTTTGAGGTTTGTGTCTTGGATCTGTAAGTTTATAGTTTTCATGTTTGGAAAACATTACACTTCTTGAAGCTATCCAACAGCTCACTGTTGCTCTTTCCTTTTCCTTTTTTAATTAGTAAAATCTTTTTTCCTGTTTCATCTCGGATAGTTCCTATTGCTGTGCCTTCAAGTTCACTGATCTTTTCTTCTGCTATGTTTGATCTGCCATTAATCACATCAGCATAATTTTTATCCTAGATATTGTAGTTCTCACCCCTAAAAATTTGAGTCTTTTAAATTAAAAACAATTTTTTCGAAGATATAATTCCAATTAACTATTCTAGTGCCCTCTGCTAATTCTAACATCTGTTCCAGTTTTGACAATTTCCTCATTATGGTCATATCTTCTTGCCTCTGTGTATGTCTAGCAATCTTTGATGGGATGCCACATAGTTTGAATTTTACCTTTATTGGGTGCTCAATATTTTTGTATTTCTACATATCGTGGGCTTTATTCTGGGACACGGTACATTTACTTGGAAATTACATGACCCTGTTTAAGTCTTGCTTTTATAATTAGTTCGTTGGGTACAGAGCAGTACTTAGTCTAGGGCTAATTATTTCCATGTAACTGAAGCAACACCTTTTTGAGTTCTCTGCCCAGTGTCCCATAAACTATCAAGTTTTACATTCTGCTTAATGGAAATATGCATGGTTTATGGCCCTATTTAAAGTGCTAAGCACTGTTCCTTCTAATTATCTTAGATTGTTCTTTCCCTAGTCTCAGATAATTTCTTTACACACATGCAGTACTCTGTTGAACACTTCAAATCTCTCTGAGCAGCTCTCTTCTTGGTCCTATGAACTCTCACTCTCTGGGTCTCTTTGGCTCTCAGCTCTTCCTTGTTAATTCAAGGACTCTCCAGCTTTTGCCTCAACCCTCATTCCCTGGCTATGGCTTGGAAACTCTCAAGGCAATAAGTTGAGTTAATCACAGGGCTTACCTCATTGTTTTTCTGTCTCTCATGGATCACCATTCTTCATTCCTAATACTATCATTGGCCCATGTTTTCCGTTTTAGGTGGGAGGGTAAATTCAGTCCTTACAACTCCAAATTGGCCAGAAGTGAACATACTAAAACTATTTTTTTACATTATGCAATAAGATAATTTTTAAAAACCCCTAAGGGGACTAATATGATGAAATTACTATGCAAGAGGATAGCTTGCATAGTAAAATACAGGAAATGCTGAGGTAGATCTAAAAAGGTCAGAACATGCTAAGACGAGTCCGTAGGCACTGGCATAAAAAGATTTTCATGATATTAAGTCTATCAGTCAGGACAAGTTAGAATGGCACAGTAGTAACAACTCCCAAATCTCAATGTCTAAAAGCAACAAAGGTTTATTCTTCTGTTCATTATAATAACTCAGATGACAGAGCAACCACATCTCAAACATTGCCAGTAAACAAATTAGAGGAATGACAAAAATCTAGAGGGTCTCAAATTGGCAATTTAATGTTACAGTTCAGAAATGACATGTCATATTTGCCCACAATTCATAATCCAGAACTAGACAGATAGTCCCACCAACCATGATGAAATGCAATCCTATTATGTGTCTGGTTCTCTAGGGACAACCACTATTATATGGTGAATAGCAACAATGACTGTCACAGACCACCTTTCTGGTTAATATTCAGTACACCCTCTTTAGTCAAAACATCCTCTCTTAAGTGGGATAACTCAAAAGTCCCATTGACATCAAATGGCATCAAAAGTCCTATTGGCATCAATAGCATCAAACTCAAAGTCTACTATCTCAGAAAGGGAAAGATCGGAGACATACAAGTCACTGGTCCAAAGCAATTCTCCACTACAATTCCCTTTACAATGAGGATGCAAAAATTACTCATTAGAACCCGATTCTGCTTGTTGGGAAGGAGCCCTATTTATTGCTGTCCAAGGCTCTAGATCCTATCATCCCGAAGTTCCTTTTTTTCTTATCCTTTGTGACCACATTTGAGATGGACATTGGGAAATACGTTCTATTTGGGGACCAAGCAGACTTCTCAGTCTGTTACCTTCTATAGAAAGTTGGAGCCCATAAGTCATTTAAAATCTGTCATATTTATTTTTATTTTGTAGAGACAAGTTTTCACAATGTTGTCCAAGCTGGTCTCAATCTACTAGGTTCAAGCAATTCACCCACCTCAGCCTCCCAAAGTGCTGGGATTACAGGCATGAGCCACAATGTCCAGCAAACAGTCATATATTTCTAATCCAGGACCATGGTTTATTTGACAACTCTCTCAAAAATTTTATTTTCTATTTATGATTTGAGTCAACAATGTGCCAAGAGGCACATCCATAATTTTAAAAGATATGTCCCCCCATTCCCCTCAACTCCTCCTCACACATAACTAGAGTATCTTGAACCCATCAAGTATTGGTGGCAGACTGACACTTTAGCTAATCTGTTTGCCAAGCTGCTTTGTCTAACTGGAAAAAATTATCTGGCATTAGTATTTACAAATTCCTGACGTATTACTATTTCAGATGTGTGAATGAAGACAAAATTTCTGGGAATTCTCAGGAATCCCTAAATTATACAACAGAGAACCCCCCAAAAAAACCACAATTACCTTTCAGAGGGCAGGCCCCTTGTAGTACAGGCTTCCCTTGCTAAGTAAGTGTTCTAGGAATCCATTGGCATCAGTGTATCAGCTAGCATTGTTGTGAGAGGTTGGGTTTGGCTTCAGTGAATTTTTTGGAGTCTTTCAATGTTTGCCCATTTCATGATGAGTGATTCACATGAACAACATGCTCACATTGCAATGAGTGTTCAGCAGTTTTTTACCAAAAATGGCATGACCCCCATGTCCCACCCTCCCTATTCACCAGATCTCACACCGAGCGATGTTTTTTTCTTTCCCCGATGAAAAAAAGTTCTCAAAGGGAAACATTTTGTCGATGTGGAAGAGGTGAAACAAAAAATGGCAGAAACACTAAAATAAATCAAAATTGACAAATTCAAAAACTGTTTTGAGCAGTGGAAAAAGTGTCTCTGTAGGTGTATTGCATCAAATGGAGAGTACTTTAAAGGTGACTGAAGTTTAAGCATGTAAGAACACAACTTTTTATAATAAATTCCAGTTTTTTGGGGGTCCCTCCTTGTATAGAATCTCCATTTTCTATTTTTTTGTAACAGTATACTTAATATATTTTTAAATAACTTTGAGTGGCTGGGCTCGGTAGCTCAGTCTGTAATCCCAGCACTTTGGGAGGCCAAGGAGAGTGGATTGCCTGAGCCCCTGGGTTTGAGACCAGCTGGGCAACTTGGCGAGACGTTATCTCTACAATAAATCAAAAAATTAGCCAGCTGTGGTAGCACACACCTGCAGTTCCAGCTACTTGGAAGTCTGAGGCAGAAGGATCGCCTGAGCCCAGCAGGTCGACGCTAGGGTGGCTGTGAATGTGCCACTGCACTCCAGCCTGGGCGATGGAGTGAGACTCTGACTCAAAAATAATAACAACTGTGAGTGTCCATAATAAACATTGAACGATTTATCTATGATAGTGTTTCTAAAATTTTTTGTAAAAAAAGACATAACAAATAACATGGTTTATTAATACTACGAACCAATATATTATGACAGGATAATATATTTTAATATCATTATTTCTACCTAACATAGATATTGATAACAGAAATGAAGGAAACAGTAACATAAATGCCAAATAAAAATCATTTTAAAAACTGGAAATACCACCAAGATTTAAGTTATTCTCAAAATAAAAATTTAAAGCACGCAAAGCATTAATTTCCCTACCCAGTTGTCTTTATTTTGCAACAAATATTTCAGATGTAAAAAAAAATTCTGTCTTTTGGCATTGATAATTAAGTTGAAAAGTAGTGTCCAAAAATGTCCTTGTTAGTGTTAGGCTGCACGTTGGTTCATAGATGCTCTTTTCCGTTTTTAATACAGAAAATACTGAGTCTGTTTGCCCAGATTTTGGTCTTAGTGTTGCAACTGATACTGCTCTTACTAATTTAGAGTTGATTGAGGCAGGAATAAGAAAATGCAGGAATAAGAAAAGGGAAAATAAGTTACTTGCTGCTTCTTTGAGCTACTCTTTTCAAGGGCTTTTCACCTGGGTGGGCTACATGTTCAAACTTTTGGCAGAATCCAATCAGGAAGGTGATCTTGTAAAAGCCAATCAGCAAATAGGACATGCAAATAAAATAATTATGTAAAACCAATCAGTGTGTAACAAGTAACGCTAACTGCTGCCTCCAACTACAAAATATCCAAGCAAATGGATAATGCCAAACTGCTGCCTTGTATGGGAGACAAAGAAACTAAAATGTATATAAGGCAATGCCTCCTTGCATTCCGGGCTCAGCCTTTGGATGCAAATCCGCTGAGCCAGTGCCTGCAGTAATAAATGCTGTTTCCTGGCAGAGTAGCCTCGGTGTCCCGTCTCTCTCTGTAAAGATTCCCACTACAAGATCAGTTTATGACTCTTGGAATGTTCCACAATTATACCTTTTTTTTTTTTTTTGCATTTCTTGCTATGGTTTTTGCCAAAAACAGTATTTATTGAAATACCATTGAAAGGCTTTGTATAAACTAACCATAAAAACCTATTGATCTTTATTTATAGACAGGGTGTCACTCTGTCACCCAGGCTGGAGTGCAGTGGCACAATCCTGGCTCACTGCAGCCTCCACCTTGTGGGTTCAATCGATCTTCCCACCTCAGGATCCCAAGTAGCTGGGATTACTGCTGCACACCACCATGCCCAGCTAATTTTTGTATTTTCTGTAGAGATGAGATCTTAATGTTGCCCGGGCTGGTCTCAAAACCTGGACTCAAGCAATTCTCACACCTTGAACTCCTAAAGTTCTGGGATTACAGCATGAGCCACCACACCCAGCTGATCTTTATTATATTTACAAGAATTACTTACTCTTAGCAGCAGATGGGATATGAACACATACTTACAAGATGGCAGTGGCTACAAGTAAGACTGAGTGATTAGATTGTGACCACTCCCTTCAAAGCCTCCTGTTCCTGGAAATGTAGACCCTTCCTAGAACTTGACAAGTCAAAAGCTCCTGCTTTTGAGCTTGACTACAATGGATTCCTTCAAACAGTAATGTCTCCAAGTTAATTACTAGGCTTCAATTCCCCCTAGGAGAGTTACAATACTTTTCTCTGTTTCAACAATTTCTTGACTGATTTGTCTTGAGATTCAGAAAATATATAAATTTCCTTAAAAATGCTGTTAGGAATTCCCATACAGAAACACTATGGGACTGCTCCTTAACCTAGTTAGAAGTTTTAAGTTACTGTAATGCCAAGTTTTTTATTTAATTAAGCATTTGTTGCTTAAAGGTCTTTTCCTTTCAGTGGCTGGGGATGAGAAGCTGTTGCCTCTTTCAACCTTGCATGTATTTTAATTTCTAGACTTTTTCTATTCACTTGCAACCCTGAGTTCATTTCTTTCTTAAAATATCTTGTCAAATGAAGCTAATATAATAATCAAAATATACCATTAACAGTCTGTTATCTAAAGTTCTGATAGAAATACAAGTTCATTTATTTGCCTTCCAAATATTACAGACAACAGTTTACCAAATCTTTCACCACAGCAAAATGTGGGATACCTCATATAGCCTCACATCTGTCACCTAAGTCAACGTAATAATTTAGTTTAGGTTTGACTTTTTTTTTTTTTAAAGGCAGCACTCCACTTTCAGGATTAATTCCTGTATTAATAGGTTATGCTGCAGAAACAATAATTTCTTAAATGCAGTAGCTTAAAACAAAAATGCTTATTTCTCTCTCACATGCCCATCTGAATAAACAGAAAGACTTTGTTCACAGCAGTCCCTCAAGAACTCAGCCTGATGGAACAATCACCATCTCAAATACGACTAGTCACCATGCCAAAGGAAATAAAGAGTTCTAAAGAGTTTCACATCAACAATTAAATGCTCCAAGGCAGAAGTCATTTTCACTCACAACTCATTAGCCAAGAATTATTTACTTGCCCACATACTGGAAAATGATGAATAATAGGAATGAAAATCACATTAGGTTTTTAAAAAGTAATTATAAAATTTGAGAGTCAAAGAAAAATATTCTAGATGAGTAAATCCTCAATTCTTAACGTTTATGCTGGGACAAGAAGCTTTTCACTAGTGTTGTGGTAGGAGAATTTTCATTTTTTACCCTGAAAACCTGAGTATTATTTTAATACTTTTCTATAAAGATTATATTCATTTTATAAAATAGGTGTGGATATGTATTTTTTAATTAAAAAGGAATACTCTTCAATCCAAAGAATTATACACTTAGAATTCTAGCTCAGGTAATAAATAAATGTAGGCCACCAGACATGATAGCCCATGCCTATAATCCCAGCTACTTTGGGAGGCTTAGGCAGGAGGACCACTTGAGGCCAGGAGTTCAAGACCAGCCTGGACAACATAGAGAAACACTGTAATCAATAAAAACAAAAATTAAGTAGAAAACATAAGATGTGTGCCAAATTTATAAACTAAGGTTCACTGTAGTGTTTATAACAGTAAAACTAAAAGAGTAATTATAAGAGTATGACATAACTATATAAAAATATAAAGCAAGGGCTGGCAAGCTTTTTCTTAAAGAGATAAATTGTAAATACTTTAGACTTGTGCACCACATGGTCTCTATCTGATAGCACTATGCTGTTGCAGGGCAAAAGTAACAACAAACAATATGTAATTAAATGCTATGGCTGTTCTAATAAAAACTATGACCAACTGTGGGTCATAGTTTGCTAGCCCTTAGTATAAAGCAATTAAAATGTTTTTAAGGCAGTGGGTAAAGACTTAAAATACTTTAAAAGTTTAAAACTATAGTTTATAGTTCCCCAAATCACAAAGGATATGATTCACTTAATATTCAGGTGAGAAAAAATCATTTTTAAAAAGATGTTTGAGGGTGGGAGAAAAACAACATCAAAAGGGGCACCTGATATCAAACCAGGCAAAGTGGGAATCAAAAGGAGGCCCCAACTTTACCTGTATGATGACCATTTGTATACCTAACCCTGAATCACACCCCACATCTTTAAAATAAAAAAATAAGTAAGTAAGTAAGTAAATAAGTAAATAGATGTTGTAGTGGATGAGTAATACAGTCAACTCCTCTATTCTGTTTTTGGAAAAGTCAAATGACCTGGGGCATTTTTTAGAAACCAAAATCCAACTTCTGTGATCAGCTATCATTTAGGCCATTAACATCTGTTGCTATAGTTTCATTTACGGTTTGGTCCAATAATCTTCATAATGATGACACAATGTGTCATCATTGAAGACTAAATTGTGCATAATACATTCTTTTAAATGATGACGGTGATTTTACAGTACTTTTAACAAGCAATGAAAAGTTAGCTTTCGCTAATCATAAAAGTAATTTTACCCAGAATGTTCATCCCTTGAAGATGTTAGAGCTATTGCTACAGATGTGTTTAATTCCTCACAAAATGATCTAAGTGTGTCTTTTAATTTGAAGCTTTAAGTTGAAAATTAAATATTGTCATGACTTTCAAAAATCTGTTTGACTATTCATTTTGACTATATCAATCTGCAGATGTACCACAGCCAAAAAAATACAGTCATGTATCACATAATGATAGGGATCCATACAGAGAATGCGTTGTTAGGAGATTTTGTCATGTGAACACCACAGAGTGGACTTACACAAACATAGATGGTGTAGCTTACTACATACCTAGGCTGTATGGTAATGGTCTATTGCTCAGAGGCTACAAACTTGTACAGCATGTTATTGTACTGAACATTGTAGGCAACTGTAACATAATAACTAGTATTCACACATCAAAACATACCTAAACATAGAAAAGGTACAGTAAAAATATAGTTTAAAAGAAGACTTAGAAATGATATAACTGTATAGGACACTTACCATGAATGACGGAGCTTGCAGGACTGGAAGTTGCTCCGGGTGAGTCAGTGAGTCAGAGTGAATGGGAAAGCCCAGGACATTACCATATACTACTATAGACTATAAACACTGTACACTTAGGCTATACTACATTTATTTTAAAATATTTTTCTTCCTTCAACAATAAATTAACCTTAACTTACAATAACATTTTTTACTTTATAAATTAAGAAATTTTAAGCTTGACTCTTTTGTAATAACATTTTGTTTACAATACACATTGTACTGCTATACAAAAATATTTTCTTCATATCCTACACTATAAGCTTTTTCTGTTAAAATTTTTTTTTGCTTTTTTAACTTTTTTTTTAAAAACTAAGACACAAACACAAATATTAGCCTAGGCCTACACAGGGTCATAATCATCAAGAAGTCATCAGGCAATAGGAAATTTTCAGCTCTTAAGGGACCACTGTCATATCTGTGGTCTGTTGTTGACTCAAATGTCATTATGCAGCACATAACTGAACTTTAAAAATAATTATTTAAGTTTAGAAATAGGTAAATAAGTGTTTCATTTCTTAGCTGAATAAATAAATCAGTGTTATACAAGTTTAGTAAAAATGAAACATTTGCAATCCTCTTTTACTGCATGTATATATACAAAATTCCTATTTCATTTAAGTGAGTACAAGTGAGTGGTCTTGAAGTGACAGAACAAAAATTACCATATCAACTATGAAATCAAACAATTACATAATAGAAGACTACCAAAATGTAATAACATTAAAACTTTTGTAATTATTCTATGAAGTGTATTTTTAAATTATATGCTGTCTTTCCTATTAATAAAATGATTCCCTAACCCTTCTCTTGAGGTAAAAATCTTCAATTCCTACTGAAAAAAAGAAATCTAGGTCCTCTTTCTTTCTTTTTTTCTTTTACTCAACGTTCAGCCTATGAGAAATAGGCCCTCTTTCTTAAGGTTAAGAAGTTATTATAGTTATTCCATATGCATATAGTCACTGTAGAATAATAAATAAAACTACAATTAGTACCATCAATAGGAGGGTTATTTGCACACACAAAAAAAATTATTTTAAGAGACTATTCAATATAAATGCTAGGAACAATAGGTGTGCTGGAAAAACAATAACTTTAGAATCAAATCAAACTGGGTTCAAATCTAGCCTTTAACCTTAGACAAACAATTTGGTTTCCTCATCTTTTTACTTATAGCCAGAACAAAGCATACCTTGTTAGTTCCTGTTAACAAATATTTTAGATTCATTCTTATAAAATTCATGGAGTGAAAGAAAATTGAAGTATTTTCCCTATAACACTGGAAAGATGCAAAGAGGAAGAAATGACACAAATAAATATGGTATTCAGATTTTCAATATAAATTAAAAGTGCATTTTGTCCAATACATACAATGCTTCTTAACTGCAAGTATAATCAATCACAATTCTATTGTTAGTTACAGGGACCTATAACATGCTAAGGTTGATAATTTTTAGTCAGCCTCTAGAGCGCATCACTGGTTTTTTGTTGTTGTTGTTGTTTTGGTTTAAGCACTCCAAAGCAAGGGTAGGCAAACTATAGTTCCATGGGCCAACTCCAGCCGTCATCCTATTTTTGTAAATAATGCTTTATTGGAACACAAACAGGTAACAGGTTCATCATTTATACATTATCTACAGTTTCTTTCATGGTACACAACAGGGTTGAATCACTGCAACCACATGGCTCACAATTACTTACAATCTGGCCCTGAAGATAGTTTCCTGACACTTCTCTAAAGAACTGCTGCCAATGGTTTGGGTAACCTATCAAAATTGTTTGTTCCTCACTGGAGATGATTAGCGGAGATGTGTGAGAATGTAAATCACCTATGTTACCAAGTACAATTCTTATTTCAAGTGATATAGGTTCCTTTTCTCATGGTGGATAGGTACAAACAGTTCACTGATCAGTTATTTTGAATACCATTACTCTAAAGGCACATAGGGTCAGGACTAGGAACTATTCAAAGCTCAAAAGGAATGAATTATGGTATCACTTAGAGATTTGCTTTGGCACAGCATAGCTTAGAGACTCATTTTAGCACAGTGCTCTATAGTTCTGTAGCATCATGTAACATATAGGCTTGGCAATGAATTAAATGAGACTCACAAAGTGAACCTTACATAGACAGATTTTCTACTCCCTGCTCTTCCAAGGTTTATATTATTCCAAAAATCTTCCCTGGTATAGTGAACAAAGTGAAAGATGAGAGCTAATGGGTCCCTCTCTTCCTATCTTTTCTTGGGAGCAGGAAAGACGAAAATATTAGTTTCCCTTCCCCAAATATTCGAGAAAGTAGCACAACAATATATTTTACCTCTAGCCTCTTTAAGTTGCTGAGCAGACAGAAAAGTATGGTATTAAACTGTATTTATCTTGAAGTGAAAGAATTTATAAATCAAATCTATTCTGTGTAAATATTAGCAATATTATCCCCTGTACATTAAGTCCTAATTTAAAGTAAATCATGTATCAGTTATATAGCGCATAATAAAATCCTACCATTAACTTTAACATGAGATTTCTTTGAACAAGTATTCAACTTCTAAAGGCACCAAAGGTAATCTGAATCAAGCAGTGATTTGAAAAATAAAATTATTCAGGGACAGATTTTTATTGCAAATATTTACTCAAAAACTACTATATACAGCAGAATTTTAATAGCCATAAACATTTAACATTCAGTGAAACAAAATTTAAGAATTCAAAGCACATTTAAAGAAGTAAAAATGTAGCATTTTAAATAAAAGTGTATTAGTACTTCAAAGCAAACTACTGTTCTTTGTATTATTCATTTCTTTATCTATTATTTTGTAGATGATTTTTAAAAATTGAAAAAAATGAATTTAGCAGCCATCATATGGATAAATTAGACTAAATTCCCAAAACCAATATTTTACATCACTGCTTTAGGTCCCATTTGAAGTTTCTATTTTATAATTAAAGAAAAGTCACTTAAACATAGCTGAATACATGCCATAACATGTTTTCAGTTTACTGCTTTACAATATCTACATTATACCATACTTTGGTTTGGCTTCCAGACCATTTTTATGAGTCTATTTCTAAAGAAGATAATTAAAGCAATATTAAAAGCATAATACCTACAGGAGTTTCAACAATGGGTTTTTACTTTACAACTAGTACATCAAGGAATTTCTGCACAGCTTACACACTGACAAAAAAGCACAAATATAAATTTATATTTTAATAATTTCACTTTCACTGAAAGTTTAATTAAGGTAAGCTTACAGCCTGGTAGGCTAACACTTGTATGGAGGTACACAAATTCAAATATTCTGTTTACATGCTTTTGACAGATTGGAATGTCACATTAAATCCAAAATTAAGTTTATGTTCATCCAAATTGTCATTAGATCAATTTAGCACTCTAAGCATGCTCCATTTACCAGCATCATACTCAAAATAAACTTTCATTAACAATGCCAATCAGTCATTATTTTAAATCAATTATTCCCAAAAGGTACCTGATTTCCAAATCTCTTCTTCTGAATTAACTAAAAATAAGATATGGGTAATAAGGATTTTAGCATAGAACTGATGGAACTTTGAAAAGTGTTATTAATGTAATTAATATTCTTTTAATCAACTCATATCAGCAATCAATTCCCATGTCCTGAAAAACTGAAATGAGACCTTTCCAGTGCAAACTTAACCTTCATTAAAATCTTGTTCATGTTTTTAAAACTTTTTGGAAATCAATACCAGTCATGCTATTATTGGTGAATCAATTTGCTTAATAACCTAGGTTGAACATACAGGTAAAGTATATGATACCTCCCTCACATTTTTCTGTTTTTGAACTCTACAACAGCACTAGTAAGTTCACCTCATAGCACTGTTCCAGCTGCTCTTACCATTGGTACACTAAAACTTAGAATGACTGATTTCAACTTCTTTCTTTTTCTTCTGCTGGGTCTATTGCTGTTTCTGTTGTGCTAGGGTTATTTCCTCCAGGAAAGTCATCTGTTTGATCAGATACTACTTCATCCGTCTTGGCTGAAGGTGATTGATCACCACTGCCTTTCTGAAGAATCTCTGTGGCTTCATATTCAAGTACCTCTGATGGAGTCAGAGGTTCCAAATGAACACTGCCTTGCTCACTAACATCAGAACTAACAGATTTGGGTTCATCTCTTTGTCTCAAAAACTGATCAATGCTAACATCACCTGATATTAACCGCAGAGCCTTAATATTCTTCGAAGAAAGCCTCGTTTCACTGGAGCTGTGATCTTTAATCTGATCACATGAAATTATATTTTCTGAACTTTGGCAGATCTTCAACTCCATTTTCTGACAAACACGCTGTGTTTGTTTTTCCTTTTCTACTTTATCTGCACCAACATTTGAATCACAACTGAAGATTTTCTTTGAACAAGTTTCCAGGTCTGTAAGACAGGTATCATTTTCCTTATCTGAAATTGTTTCTATGCTTTCTTTACTTTTTGTTGCTGATGACACTTCAAATGAATTTGCATCACCTCCATTTTTTTCTTCTGAAGAAGCAACTTTATCTTGTTTACTGAAAACATAAAGCCACTTATTATCTATTCCTTCATAAAATAATGTTTTTAATCATTATCAAAATACAGACATGCTCTAAAAAATAACAAAGGTCAAGGTATAATTGCTCACCAAAAAGGAAAACAAATCCAAGTCCCTAGTCCTTGCCTGATGTTACAATTTAGGAAGAGGCCAATTTCTTAGGTAAGATTCTGAGAAACTCTGGAGTCACATATTAAAAGGAGACCTGGGAAATCTATCGACTGGTTTTAGTTCTGGCTGTCATTGTTTTCATCTGTTCATATCTCTTGCCTATTTTTAGTTAAAATTTAAGAGAGTTCTTATGAATTTGTAACAGTACTTAAAATAAAAACTATATTTGAAAAGATATGTTTATTTTATGATTTATATATATTCTTATTAGAATGTCTTTTCCTATTCAAAATCAGATAAGCATTCACAAACATTTCCCTAATTTTTAATATCCTAATTTAAAAAACATAAACACATGTCTGAAAAAAAACATGTAAATATACTACATATATACATATCTATGTTCATGTACATATGTTTGTATACATATATATTTATGTGTGTGTGTTTCTCTGATTCTGGTATATTAACAGAAACTATTCAGCAAACCACAAAATATTAAAAACAGAAGATTTCCAAGATCTCCAGTCATGTATCTAGATCTAAGTAAGGATGCCTATTATACCAAAAATAAATTTAATGATTATATATACTTTATTTCTTACATTTAATCCACTTGAAATTTATGCGTTTGCCCAATGAATTGCACAAATATCCTAGCAACATTTTTCAAATGGTCGTTTATTATTTACTAAATTATTATTTGTATAAGGTTATTTATCTCATTTATTTCATTCTATTGATCTGTCTTTAGACTATTTCTAGGTTAACAGTACACAGCTTGAACAATTATTAACACTGTACTTTATTATCTAGTAGAATAAATCACTTACACTCTACAACTCTTCTCCATTATTTCGGAGTTTAAAAATGTAAAAGATATGTGTCAAGGATGCTCACTAAAACAGCGTTTAAAAAGGTAAATATAGAAACAACCTAATATCCAATAACAGAGGAATGACTAAATACATTTTAAAAATCCTATAAATTTTTATAAAATCTACAAATTAATTTATAAAATGATCTATCATCCAAGTTAATCTATTAATTTCCTATCACAGCAAATTTTTGCTTTTCTTCATTTAGGTCCTGTACATTTCTCATTTTTGTTATGTGAATGAATATGTTCATTATATTTTGTAATAATGTTACTAGTATATTAGAAAGATTCTGATTTTTACACCAACCTACTTTAGTTAACACTCTTATAAACTTTAATCATTGTTACTCATTTCTTGGGTCTTATTGGTCAATTATATCATAACAAAAATTAATAATTTTCTCATTTCAAATTTGTATAGTTCTTATTTTTGTTCAGACTATATTGCACTAACTACAATTTACAGAAAATGCATAGAGATGACTAACTAATCTGTATTTGCTAACTCCTTAGTTGAATTTTTGTTAACTTTACCCCTAGAACTCCAGGAAAAATGCTAGGTGAAGAAAGGGCTTGGGAACTTTACTAGTGAAGTCGAAGAAACACTTTCATAAGAACCTATTCCATAATTTGCTTTTTAGGGACAAGAGATTATTAATCTCAACAGATTTCCAAGTAATCCACTGTAAAATATAATTAGCATAAAGATAGAAATGAGGAAAATTACTTAAAAGACAAAATAACATTACCTTTATCTGGAATAAAGTTCTAATTAGAATGTTGGGATTCTCTTTTGCAAAAAAGGATTGCAAAACGCCTTGTGTTCCTTAGTGTTTCACCTAAGCACTAAAATTTTAAAAACCAGTCTCTGAATTTTGAGACTTTTATATTGAAATCTCATCACAGAAGCATTCTTATAGCTTTTTGAAAATACTTTTTAAAAAATACTTAGCCGGGCTCGATGGCTCAGCCTGTAATCCTGCGCTTTGAGAGGCTGAGGTGAGTGGATTGCCTGAGCCCTTGGGTTCGAGACCCACCTGGGCAACTTGGCGAGACCTCATCTCTACAATAAATCAAAAAAAAGATTATCACTTTGCAATAATTGTCCCCTTCTTGTAACATGAAGCATCTTATACCTGTTTTCATTTAATAGGTGCAAATAAAATCTGTTAACATTTTAGTTACTAGTAAGTATGTTTTTAAAAATTTAGAAACTTATAAAATATACTCTATTTGTTTAAAAGATTTAAAATCCAAGGATCTGGACTATATTTCTGTTGAATTAATATTTAAAATTTTCATTTTAAAAGCCATTACGGAAAGTAATACTATATACATAAATTCAAATAGCCCTTTGCCAAGTAACTGAAAATAATACAGCTCAAGTGTTATTATATAATGGAAATTCAAGAGATTCTGTTTTTCCTTATATTTACCTTTCAGAATTTGATGTTCCTCCTTCAATCATATTGGGTCTTGCAATTTCCTGAAATGATTAAAAATACTTTGCTTTTATATTCATGGTTAAGCTTAAAGGAAACCATTTTATCATACTAAACTTTCTGGATAAAAGGAACTTAAGTGGCCGACATAATATAACAAAAATAATAATAATAATTTTTAAAATACAAAGGATGTACTACAATAATTCTCATAATTAAAAGAAGAATTACATTTTTTTTAACCTGTAAGAATTTCAGTTTACCAAAAGTTTCTGAATCAAGGTCAAGAAGTAATTACCTAGTTATATTAATACTTACTTTTCTTAATCTCTATTTCACATGTGGGCCATAATTAAAATTACTTGAATAAAAAACTTAAATTTGAATAATAAGATGAATCTACAGTATCTTATATAAACATATTAAGTACAAATACTTAAAGCATTTCTGAATTTATGATTTCATATTTAGGTCCAAGATAACCCTTCTCCTATCTAACCAAGAATATGAAACAACAGATATGTTAAAGAAATATTCTGCTTATTTCAGATGTTTTATGAAGAGGAAAGAATACAGTAAAATCTCAAGAGGCCAGAGGCCAGCCTAACAGTTATAATAATTACCAGTTATTGACCATATTTATGCATAAGGCAATTATGTTAAGAACTTTACATTCACTATCTCATTTCATCTTTATATAAATATTATAAACACTATTTTTACAAATGAGAAAGGTTAACTTAACGAGTAGGTTAAGTAAAGAACCACTTATCACAATAAGTGGTAAAGGTTCAAATATAGATCTAGCTATTAACCATTATAGTAGATTGACTCGAGCCTATGACATTGGTAATGGTATATTAATCACACATATTTATCTACTTTTCCTCCCAAAACCCTGCTAAAATGAAGCCAAAGAAATAAAAGATTTTCACTTATAAAGACCAAGAAAACACCAAAGCATACTAATTGCTTAAGAGATTTCAGTAAATTTTTAAAAGATGGAAAGTGGTTACAGCAGGGGTCCCTAACCCCCAGGCAGTGAACCCATATGGGTCTGTGTACTGTTAGGAACCAGGTGGCACAGCAGGAGGTGGGCGACATTGAGTGGCACTTGATCTGCTGTCAGATCAGTGGCAGTATTAGATTCTCAAAGAAGCATGAAGCCTACTGTGGACTGCAAATGTGAGGGATGTAGGCTCGTGCTCCTTAAGAGAATCTAATGCCTGATGATCTGAGATGGAGCCAAGGCAGTGATGTCAGACAGAGATGGGGAGAGGCTGCAAATACAGATCAATATTAGCAGAGAGGTTTGACTGCACATTCCCTCCCCCGAGCCCAGGTCTGTAGAAAAATTGTCTTCCATGAAACCAATTCCTGATGCCAAAAAGGTTGGGGACAGCTGGGTTAGAGGATTGGTAATTGATTCAGCAGTATGGAGGAAGTTACAATGAAATGCTAGTGGTGGAGAGTCAATTTGCCCAGATAACCTAAAAAGTCTGGCATTTGGAGGAAGCCAGTACAATATGTAGTATTAATACATAAAAGGTAAAAATGAAGCACAGGGATTGCTGGGAAAACGAAATGCTCCTTCTCTCCAACTCACACAAAAATACCCCTCCCTTCCCCCACCAAAGAGGCTAAAGTTTAGCTTTCTCAACTGGAGACAGTCTAGATTTGTGAACTCTGGGAACAGCAAAAGGCAGGCATGGGGCACTGAAAGAAAACAGGAAGATTTAGTGAAAGTTCACATACCAACTGAACAGAGGGGCCCACAGTCTCTGGTTCCCAGACTGCCAGCAGCCAGAGGACTCACACTTCATCCTACCACCCTTTGCTAGAATCTAAAACATTCCTCTCTGGAGAAAATTATCAGTCCCCCCAAAAAAGATTTTCCATAAATATTTTAAGAGCATCCTCCTCAACAAAGAATCAGTCAGGTCAGCACCTGATTTCCTACACTGAATTCTAAATGTTTCCCTTGCAGATTGTGCAGGCTGTAGAGTACAAATCCGGGAGGAAACCTTCACATTGTAATTCACGTTAACAGTTCTCAAGTGTGATCCATGGGCAATTGGGGAATTCAAGTCAATTTCAGGAGGCATGTGAGGTCACAACTCATTGTACAAAAATAGTAGTGAGGCCAGGTGTGATGATTCATGCCTGTAATCCCAGCATTTTGGGAGGCTAAGGCAGGAAAATCGGTTGAGGTCAAGAGTTCAAGACTCCTTCACTACAAAAAATAAAGACATTAGCTGGGCATGGTGGCGCATGTCTATAGCCCTAGTTGTTTGGGAAGTAGGAGCAAGAGGATCATTAGAGCCCTGTAATTCGAGGCTGCAGTGAGCTCTGTGCCTGGTGACTGAGCAAGACCTTGTCTCAAACAAGATAAAACAAAAATATGGTAAGTAAAAATGTTGGCACCTTAACGTAAATCAAGGCAGTGGCACCAAATTCAAACTGTACTAGTAGTCATTGTATTTTTCACCACCACACTTGCGCAGTAAAACTTTATTAAACCTCAATCTATGAGCTCATATTTGTTTTAATATTTTGTGTGACAAAATGGAAAGTATGCCTAAAGCACTATTGTTGCATACTGAAAATATTTGGATCTGTAATTGAGTTGTGAGCTGTACATAGCCATTTTTTTTTAATGGAACACAATTTTCACTTTATAGAACGACTGTAAGGTAGGAGGATCACTTGAGGTCAGGAGTTCGAGACCAGCCTGGACAATATAGCTTGACCCTGTCTCTATAAAAATAAAAAAATTAGCCGGGTGTGGTGATGTGTGCCTGTAGTTTCACCTACTCAGGAGGCCGAGGTGGGAGGATCACTTGAGCCCAGGAATTTGAGACTGCAGTGAGCTATGACCACATCACTCCACTCCAGCATTGGTGACAGAGCAAGACTCTAGCTCAAAAACAAACAAAAAAAGACTGTCAAACTGGACATTTAGACTTGGGTATTTAGTAGATATTTTCTTGAAAATTGACAGTGAGCCTGTCACATCAAGAAAAACAGCTGACAGTATTTGTTGCCAGTAATAAAATCAAGCAAAAATTATTCTTTGGGAAAACTCATATCCATCAGTGATTAGATTAATGCTAATATTAATGAAAGTGATTGCTTGATATTACATCATGAAATGTGTCAGCATTTGGAAGATCTATATCACTCCCTGAGCCAATATTTTCCAAATGACCAAGGCACAATGTTTCAAAATCATGCATGGATAAAAAATCCATTTAAAGTGTAAAACAGCCGGGCTCAGTGGCTCAGCCTGTAATCCTGCGCCTTGGGAGGCTGAGGTGAGTGGATTGCCTGAGCCTGCGGGTTCGAGACCCGCCTGGGCAAGCAAGACCTCATCTCTACAATAAATCAAAAAATTAGCCAGGCGTGGTAACGCGCACCTGTAATTCCAGCTACTTGGAAGGCTGAGGCGGAAGGATTGCCAGAGCCCAGCAGGTCGAGGCTGCGGTGGCCAGGAGCGGCCACTGCACTCCAGCCTGGGTGACAGAGTGAGACTCCAACTCAAAAAAAAATTAAATAAAATAAATAAAGTGTAAAACAGACAAATAGATTTTGATGTAACAAAGCACAAAAAAGGTCAGTGATATGGAGTCAAACAAACAAAGAAAACTTCCACTTGTTTAGGTTTGCTGTGGAATCAAAGATTAATCTCAGTTATCTGAAAAGATTATTAAAGTATTAGGGGAGGCTGTATATTCTTCAGATATTTCAACCAAAACACCATAATAAATTCAGAGACATGAGAATCCGGTCTTCTATTAAACTTGAGGTTTAAAAGATATGCAAAAGTATAAAACAATGCCAATCTTTACACTAGATTTCTCTTGTTTTGGAAAATATTTATCAGAAAAAAATAATGTTATTTATGTTAATTTTTTTGTTATTTTTGATAATATGTACTTTTTAAATACCACAATTTTATTTTCTAATATGGCAAACATCAATAATTTTGAGAGTACAAAAGGGGTATATATAAAAGGTGTCCATTGGAGTTCTGCAATACAAAACCTATATAGCTATACAAGGCAACCCTGTCCCCATCCAAACACACAGCCTCATTCTTTAATTACTTTTGGGAAGCTAAGGATCACCACACAACCAAAGACATTTTTTAACATAAAAAAGACCTAAATAAATAAATAAGTGGCAAATAATAAGAGGGTAGCTTGGAGACATCAGAGACACTGTTGGGAACAAAATTAAAAGTGTATTTATTTAGTATCCCCCAAAACAAATGTTACTGTATCCATTAAACAGTAACAAAAAAACTATACAACAGAACAATTAGAGGACAAATAAAAAATTAAAGTACTCTTCAAAATTACAAACATGGGGGACAGGAACGGTGGCTCACGCCTGCCATCCCAGCACTTTGGAAGGCTGAGGCATGAAGATCACTTGAGGCTGTAAGTCTGATACCAACCTGGGCAACAAAGAGAGATTTTTAAAGATAAAAATCTTTATTTTTGGCGTGGTGGCTCAAGCTTATAATCCCAGCACTTTGGGCAGCCGAGGCAAGAGGATTGCCTGAACCCACGGGTTCGAGACTAGCCAGGGCAACATGGTGAGACCTTGTCTCTATAATAAATCAAAAAATTAGCTGGGTGTGGCAACGCACGCCTGTAGTTCTGGCTACTTGGAAGGCTGAGGCGGAAGAACTGCCTGAGCTCAGCAGGTCAAGGCTGCGCTCCAGCCTGAGTGACAGCGTGAAACTTCAACTCAAAAAATAAAAAAAACTTTATTTTTTGTGTCTACAAAAAATTTTTTAAAAAATTAGCCAGGCATGATGGCTCACGTCTATAATCCTAGCTACTCTGGAGGTTGAGGCAGAAGGATCACCTGAGCACAGGAGGTTGAGGCTGCAGTAAGCTGTGATCATGCCACTGAACTCCAGCCTAAGTGACAAAGTGAGGCCCTGACTCAAAAAAAGTGGGGAGAACCCTTTAGTGTGTTGGAATAACCTGGGGAGGATGCTGAAGGACAAGCTTCTGGGTTTTACTTGTACAGATTCTGATCCCTAGGCTAGGTTAGCAGTGGAGTCCAGGAATTTGCATTTTGAAAAATAGCTTAGCTGATTCTGCTATGACTTTGGGCAAACCATTTATGCTGAGTTTCAGTGCCTGCCCTTGTTGAATGGAAATAATACTTGCCTTTAGTATAGACGTACGGGGGGAGAGAGCAGGCAAGGAAAGCAACTTACGAAGTCAGCAGTCCATGAGGAGGCTGTTGATAAGTTGGAAATTGTGTGTGTATGCGTGTGTATCTCTGTGCATGCCCCAAAATTTGAGACCAGCCGAGAAAACATAGTGAGACCCCATCTCTACAAAAATTTTAAAAAGTAGCTGGGCATGGTGGTAGGCACCTGTAGTCCCAGCTACTCAGAAGGTTGAGCCCAGGAAGTGGAGGCTATGGTGAGCCATGAGCATACCACTGCACTCCAGCCTGGGAGACAGAGTAAAACTCTAACTCAAAAAAAAAAAGTTGTATTTCCTCAACTAAGTTTTCCAAAGGAGGGTGCTGACAATTGTGGTTCCTTGGTTAAAAACGTCCCTTTATCCTTGCTTTCTGAACAGGTCCCATGTCCCTCAGTACCCGTGGATTCAAGTGCATACCAGGTGCCAGCCATGGCCCAGGTACAATGCTGAGTGCCAACGCACATGGGCTTTGCTTCCAATGCTCCAGCCCTCACGCACCCCATGTTCTAACCAAATGAATTACAGTGTATGTTGCCACCGTTCTTTCTTTGCTTCGAATATTCCCTCTACTTAGAAAGCCTTTCCTTGTGCTTTGGAAGCCAGGCTTCGATGGCACCTCTGTCATATAGCTACTCTGAATCCTTCTAGAAAGTGCTAGTCTATTTTCCCTAGAACCTTCCAACACTCAACCTATGCCTTTGTTGGGGCATGCATCAGTTTTTCCTTATAGGTGCTTGCTTGTTTTTCAACAAATTTTTTTTAGCCTGCAGCAGTGTGGCATCCTTGTGAGCTGAGGCCCCAGGGTGGTCGTCTCTGTACTATCCCAGCCCTGTACAGCCTTATCATAAAAGCTAAAAATGAGGGGGGACTCCCCAAAAATGGGAATTATTTTTGGAGGGCAGACCCATTGTAGAAAAGGCATTCCCCATCAGGTAAGTGTTCTAGGAACCCATGGGCATCAGTATACCAGCTAGCATTGTTGTGAGAGGCTGTGGTCAGTTTCAGTGTATTTTTGTTTTGGTTTTTTTTTTGGCGAGTCCTTCAATGAGTTTGCTCAGTTCATGATGAGTGATTTATGAGCACACCTGCCCACACTGTGCTGAGTGTTCAGCAGTTTCTGACCAAAACCACGTGCCCCACCCTCCCCATTCACTTGACCTGACCCCAAGTGAAATTTTTTTTGTTTCCCCAGATTTAAAAAGTCCTCAAAGGGAAACATTTTGCTGACATGGAAGAGGTGAAACAAAAAATGGCAGAAGCACTCAAAGTCATCAAAATTGATGAGTTCACAAACTGTTCTGAATGATGGAAAGTGTCTCAATCAGTGTATTGCATCAAATAGAGAGTACTTTGAAGGTGACTGAAGCTTAAACTTGTAAGAATAAATACACAGCTTTTTAGAAAAAACTTCTAGTTTTGGGGGGTGTAGTCTCATGTATTGAGTTCTTCTCATTAGGTGGAACTGTCTGAAATTGCATTTTTCATAAGTCAAAAGTTGCAAATATTGACAATTTCATGTTGTTTAACCCAAAAGTAGGGCAAGTACTGAGCTAAGCAATTTACATGGGATATCTCAATTAATCCACACAATAGCTCTATGAGGTAGGTGTTATAATTACCTTTATTTTATGTACAAGTTAAACAGGCTTAGAGAAGTTAAATGTTTTGCTCAGGATTACACTGATAATAAGTGGAAAAGTTTAACTAAGTAAAAAAAATGATTGGAATGAAACATCAAAATGTCAACATAAATTCCCTCTTAGTGGTAGGATGAAGGGAAATAATGTCATTTTCCACTCATTTTCTATGTTTTTCTCTTTTCTCCATAAGTATATAATGCCTGACTATACGAATGCTATTTAAAATAACTAAAAAGTACAGAGCAGTTTAATGATAAAGCTTTATCAAGTGCTTATCTTGTGCCAGACACTGTGTTAACCCCTTTAAATCATTCATTCAATGTTCACAACAATCCTATGAGTTACAGTCTCGACAAGTGAAGAAACTGGGGCAGAGAGAGGTTAAAGTCTTTGCTTGAGGTCACACAACTACTAAGTGGAGAATCCAGGATATGGCAGGTATCTGGCTTCAGAGACCATTCTCCTAACCTCTATGCCATACATACGTGCAAACACTGATACCGTATATAGAGGATATATTTTAAAAGGCAAGAAGCACAAACATATGTTAATCTAAATTAAGGTTAATAATGCATGCAAAAAATGTGAATGAATTTGAGGCCTTAATTCCCCCTTTCTATGGCTGGCACAAAAATCACAGGCTGGCTATTTTTGAAATGTTGCACTTTCAAAGGCAGAATTACTTGTTTACTAGCTTCTTCAAAGAATAATGATTAGAAAAGCACAAAGGCATAGGGCCATACGGATGCACGCATGACGGCTCCGATGCTTGAGCACAAAAGTATTCCTGACTCTGCCACAAGAATTTGTCAGCTAACCTAATTAGGTCCAAAGTATCATCAAAGAACTAGTCATACTTGATATAATAACTGGCCTGGGACAAACTGAATGGAGGGGGGCATGGGAGGGGCACCCTAGTAAGTACCTAGAGAAGAATCTGTTTGGGGAAAAGCAATTCGTCAGGAGGGCTTTGGGGATAGTCTTTCACGCATGCTCCATCCCCTCTGTCTTACCCCGATCTGTGAAGTGGAATACAGAATCAGAGACAGCATGGTGGGTGTGTCAGTGCTGATGGTTAGCCAGGTCTTAATCATATGTCCTTTAACATGATTTCTTGTGACAGTCTCTTTAGACAGGCTGTTGTGCTTTTCATAGCTTCCAGATGTTAAAGCTGTGATGCAAAAAATTGAAACAAGTATAATGGGCTTGATTGTGCAAAATCAGATCGATTCAAATTAGTTTATGAGCCCACTAAACATGAACAGCCAATGACTTTACAAGAGTTAAAACTGAAAACAGCACTCACCATGGTATGTCATGACAGAGTGAGGAATTCTACAGCTAAAACAAAAATATTTCATTCCACTTTTATCTACCAGCAATTTTCAAACCACCCCCGAATATGATTGGCCGTGAATCTTGGCATTCACCCCCATGTCTTGTAGAAGTGTAATTCCAAAGAAATTGGCAGCACTGCCCTGGGTGTCCCCAGGGGCACTACTTGATTACAGAGTTCTGAAGTGTCACTTCCCCACGTAACACTCGTCAAGTGAGTCGATACCCCCAAAGCCTGAGTGGATAGTGGGCACAGGGTAGGTGCTTAGTATGCAATGGTTTCTTTCCCCTTTCTCCTACACCACAGAGGTAGAGAAGCCCCTTCCTGATTGCTGTAGAAACAGCTGAATGCAGACAAGTATATTTCAGGTTAATTGGAAACATCTGTAGTTCAAGTTTTCTTCTGTAAATTCTTGCGGAGGAGGAGGGTGCAGATAGTTCAGGCCATGTCCAAAATCTCCAGCGAATAATTCAAGAATCAAGGCTCAGTAATGTCAGGATTCTTTCAAGAAAATAAAGTACGTCTATAAATTTTCATACAACCTGTGACACTGAATTAATAAGGAGAAAAATGGCTGGACATCACAGTTCATATGACAAAATTAAATGAGCACAGTTTTTGAAGCCAGAAGGATCTGGATTTGAATCCTAGCTTCAACACTTACCAGCTATGTGACCTTGGATTGGTCTCTTAATCTCACTGGGAGTCATTTCAAATGGGTTATTACTTTCCTTGTAGTGTTGTTATGAGGATTCAAGATAAGTTATGTAAAGTACTGTTACAGTCTCTGGCATATAGTGAACACTCCTTAAATAATATAATATTGTAATGGACAGTCAAGTATAATCATTACTATTAAGTTTACATGGAAGAAGAATAGTAATATCGATTTAAAGATTTTTAAACAAAAGTGTGTGGGTTATGCTACTGCAATAGGGAGAAAATGAGGTCACTTGCTCTATGGATTTGACCAACTCCCCTGAACTTTCTAGTTCTCCTATAATGCTTTTTTCCAGGAAAACAATAATATCTAGTTCTGATTTTCTCCTTAGAGATTTATGAGTATTAATATATTTTAATACATCTATAAAGAGATTTAAGCTCTTTTTGGAAATAAAGCTGAAGGAGTCATTGATCAGAGTTTGACGTGGGAATAATTTCACTGCTGGGCCGCATTTTTCCAAATACATTTCTCCCCATAAACTAATAGGAAATTCAGTATTTCATTTTCTGAATATTGCCTAGATGAGCTGTGGAAGTCCGGCAGAAGTGCTTGATTGTACTTTCATTAGACTTCTTTTCCTGTAGGCCATACAGGTGCAATGAAAGAAGAAAGAAAATTAATTAAATTTATGGGCATGTTTATACCCTCCAGGTGTCATAAAAGGTACTGGCTCAGACATTTTTCAAGTAATTAAGCAGACATCTCTGTGTTTCCTAATGAGTTGCTGCCCTTCCCTTTTTAATCTGGTGAGAGATCTCATCGCCTGCCTTCCGTCAGCTGATGGGCTTATTCCCTGGATGGCCTTAACATTCTCCCCATGCTGCAATGTGCTAATGGAACTTCCTGGATACAAATATGAGATCCTATTCTCTGCAGAAACCTTTCCAAGGGTCAAGTGATCATTGTCCTGGGCGTAGTGGCTTAAGGATGCTAAAATAAACCCATTTGCCTCTGACAGGTATGATTGGAAATACTGTTTTATATTATTTGAAAAATATTATGACTGAAATGTGCACAAGTATTCAAATATATATTATATGTAATATGTTATATATAACATTTTTATATATAAGCACATATATGTAGTATATATTTTATATCTATTATATATAACATATATTTAATATATGCTATATATATTATACACACACATATATATGTGCATGCACACACACACACACACACACACACACACATACACACACAGAGAGAGAGAAAATAATTCAGTCCAGCCTGAGGCTTAGCTTCCCAGATGAGACACACTTTGGATTACATCTTAAAGGATGTATGAATGGAATTTTGCCCAAGTGGAAGTGAGGGAAAATTCTAGCAGAGGTGAAGAACACATCACTGGTTGATGTGACACTTCTAAAATGTACTCAGCATGGTTCCAGACTCCAAAGACCCTTAAGGAACACTGAGCTCAGAAAGCACACTAATATATATGAAATAATTAGAGCTCTAAATTTCAAAAAATATGCATAACTGATTGCATTACACAAGAGTTGAGGACAAGTGGATGTTCAGAGAAGACATTTAAGGGCCACAGTACAGAGTGCAGCATGGAGAAGGAAGCCATCCCGACAGAATGGAGGAAGAGTCAAGCCATGGCGACGAATAGAGAAAGAAATGGGTTGAGGATTCCACAGAAACAGTAACTGCAGGGGCACAGCAGCCAGGGCTCTCTTAAGAGCAGAGAGAAGGGCATGAGAGGCATCTGTAGACAAGACTAGAGAGCCCAATGGAACATTCAAGGCTTAGAATCCAAGGAGAGAGATTAGAGTGGGAACCTTACTATAGATTCCCTGGTAGTGGCATGTAATCAATTCTTAAAAAAAAAAAAAAAAACACTTGAAGAAATCTTAACGATCCACTAATCTAAACTGTCCTCCCTGCAAAATCTTTTAACAGATGAAGAAATACATAGAAAAGAGCATTTTATTAAGATTCAACATGCAGTGACATCAGGATAGCTTGAGCTCCAAGCATTCTGGGCAAACGCCTTGTCTTCCCTCCATAACTTCTCTACCTCAGTGCTCCCTGTGTCAGCGGAAGGGCTGCTGTGTCCATGGGGTGGCCTCTGGCAGTTTTACCTACTTATTCTCTCTCTTATTTTTTATTTTTATTTTAAAGATGTGGGGTACAGTTCAGGCTTAGGTATACAAATGGTCATTGTACAGGTCAAGTTTGGGCCTTACTTTGGTTCCCACTTTGCCTGATTTGAGATCAGGCACCCTTATCGATGTTATGTGCCCTTCCCCTCCCATAGCAGTTTCCCACTACTGCCAATCCCTTTCTTGTGGTATTCTGATTACTGCTCAGGGTCTGCTTATGAGTGAGAACATGTGGTACTCAGTTCTTTCTGTCTGTGATAGATCACTCAGTATTATAGACTCTAAATCCATCCTAGTTGCTGCAAAGTTCATAATTTTGACCTTCTTTATGGCTGTGTAATATCTCATCGTGTATCTGTACCACATTTTTTATCCAGTCCAGTTTTGGTGGGCAGCACAGTCGGTTCCATGTTTTTGCTATTGTGAATAATGCGGCAATAAACATGCTTGTGCAGGTATTTTTTTCATAGAGTGGTTTGAGTGGTTTGGGTATAATCCCAAAAGAGGGATTGCTGGGTCATATGGAAGGTCAAATATTAGATCTTTTAGGAATCACCACACTGTTTTCCACAGAAGTTGTATCAGTTTACCCACCAACAGTGTTTTCTGAGTTACTGATAATGGCCATCCTGACTGGAGTTAGGTAGTATCTCAGTGTGTTTTTAATTTGCATTTCTTTGATGATTAGTGAGGTTGAGCATTTTTTCATGTATCTATTGGCTGTTCATATGTCTTCTTTTGAGAAGTGTCTATTCATATCTTTTGTACACTTTTTAATAGGGTTGTTTGTTTTTTTCTTTTTGGATCTTGTGAGTTCCTTGAAGATTCTAGATGTTATGTCTTTGTCAGATATACGGTTGGCAAGGTATTGGTACAATATTTGGTACAAGGATAGGTATATAGACCAATGGAACAGGTTAAAGATTTCAGAAACAAAACCTCAACTTCTCAACCAACTCCTCTCCACAAAGCCTTCACCAACAACCACTGGGGAGAGGAGAACTTATTCAGTAAATTGCGCTGGGAAAACTGGCTGACCACTTGCAGAAGATTAAAACAAGACCCCTGCCTATCACTGTACACAAAAACCAACTCTAAATGGATCAAAAACCTACACGTAAAATCTCAAACTATAAGAGTCTTAGAAAATGCAGGAGACACCCTTATGGAAATTGGAACTGGCAACCGATTCCTGAAGAAAATCCCAAATGCCCACGCCATAAGAGATATGATAGACACGTGGGACCTCATCAAACTGAAAAGCTTCTGCAAAGCAAAAGAAACCATCAAGAGAGTGGGGAGACAGCCCAAAGAATGGGAAAATATATTTATTCTCTCTTCCAGCCACCCTTTGTCCCCACAACCACTGCCTTCACTTGGGTCTTCATCATTGTTGACTAGAGTTAAACACAGCAGCTGTTTAAC
>CAUYQG010032784.1:0-32773 GCA_963574415.1 Tarsius wallacei
TATTAAGAAAATGACTAGGTGACCAACAGGAGGAGAGAAAATATTTGCAAAACATAAATCTGACAAAGGTTGGTATTCAGGATATGTAAAGAATTCTCATAACTCTGTTATAAAAAGACAAATAACTGGGGGGAAAAGCAAAAGATTTGAACAGCCACTTGATGAAAGTAAATATGGCTAATAAGTGTACATCAAAGGGCTTTTAACATCATTAACCATCAGAGAAATGCAAGTTAAAATTACCCTGATATACCACTACCTACTGGTGAGGATGGCTATTTGTTTAGCTTTAAAGGGTAGCTAGTATTATTATTATTATTACTATTATTTTTGAGTCAAGATCTCATTCCATTGCCCAGGCTGGAATGCAGTTGCACAATCATGGCTCATCATAGCCTTGAACTCCTGGATGCAAGTGATTCTCCCTCCTCAGCTTCCTGGATAGCTGGGACAACAGGTGTGTGCCACCATGTCCAGCTAATTTTTTGATTTTTTTTTTTTTAAATAGAGAGATGGAGTCTCACTACGTTGTTTAGGCTGGTCTCAAACTCCTAGGCACAAGCAATCCTCCCACCTCAGCCTTCCAAAGTGCTGGGATTACATGCATGAGCTACTATACCTGGCCAAAATATAGCTATTATTAAAAAGGCTAATAACACCACATTTTGGTGAGGATGTGGAATAACCACACCTATTAATGCATTGTTGGTGTGACTGCAGAGTGGTACATCTGCTTTTGAAAATGTCTGGCCATTAAAAAAAAAAATCAAACTAAACATATACCTATCCCATGACTCCCAAAACCTACTCCTAGGCATTTACCCATAAGAAATGGAATCACTTATTTACAAAAAGTTTATAGCCGCTTTATGAAAATAGTCCCAAACTGAAAATAGCTCAATGACCATCAATAGTAGAATGGATGAAGAAACTCTGGCGTATTCATAGAATGTCATACTATGAAGTGACAGTGAAACTACTGATACATGCAAGAATCTTAAAAACATGATGCTGAGTGAAAGATGAATGACAAAACCATATTAACATAGAAAGGTTATTTAAATGAAATTCTGAAATAGCCAAAAGTAGTCAGTGGTGAAAAACATCAGAACTGTGGTTGACTCTGAGGAGTTGGTGGTAGAGATTGACTGGGAAGGGGCATGGAGAACTTTCTGGGTGGTGATATTATTCTATATCTAGGCAAGGAATTGGGTTTCATAGATGTAGGCATTTGTCATAACTCAGTGGATGTACAAATGAGTTTTGCACTTATATATAAATTTTGTAGCAAAAGAAAAAAGTTGTATACAAATATTGAGCTCCAGTTAATTAAATGCACACTGAAGTCTTTAGGGAAAAGCAAGTGATATCTGCAATTTATTTTGAAATGAATACATAAGAAATACGATGGATTAGTGGATAGATAGAGGAATGGGTAGATGGGAAATTATGTGATCAAACAAGTATGGTAAAATGTTCATGGGAAATTCTAGGTGGGGGAGGATCGGTGTTCGTTATAAAAATGAAAACTTTTCATGATAAAATGTTGGGGAAAAGAGCAATGAAAGAAGGCAGCTAGGAGCACAAGAATTTTTGGATTGACTCCTTGATTTCTTTTCCTTTGGTGAAATATTGGTGTTCTTAACTGAGATTGAAGATCGCCCCAGATGCTTGAGATGATACATGAAGATATTTATCTCCATTAATGAAAACAAAGCCTTTTCCCTCTTCTATAGAGATGACTTCTGATCTAAGTCTTAGGCTTGCTCCCTAGTTGTTTGTGTCCTTGATGTGTTTGTTTCACTATTTTCCAACTGTTTGACTCTCTCATGAACATACACCATGCAAAGATAAGAGAAGGGACCAAGAAGCAGATGGCGCACATATGGCCATGTTCCCTCTTGCAACAAATCCCACAAAAATGCCAGAAAATATATTTAAAAAGCAGATCACTCCCTCCTTCTGGGATACATTCTAGCATGAAAAATAAGAAAGACTATCACCGACAGACCAGAGATTTCAAGAGATTCCAGAAAGATAGAAAGCAAAAACACACACATTGAGAACACAGCTGTGATATTGCCATGATTCAGAGCTACCAACTCTGAGAGGCAACAGACAGAAGGAATTAATTGTGGAGCTGCAGTTAAACCTATAAAACATTATCAATGTTTTAAAAAGAAGATCTATATGGAGAGGCATAACATGTTTCCATATTAAATATTTTAAACATACCATTTCTTAGACACCAATCTATAAATTTAGTGCAGTCATAATCAGAGTTCCAACAGGATATTTTGTGAAGGTTGACAGACTGATTATAAAGTTCTTATCTATAAAATCATGTATGTTGTAATCCCGCGCCTTGGGAGGCTGAGGTGAGTGGATTGCCTGAGCCCGCGGGTTTGAGACCCGCCTGGGCAGGAGAAACCTCATCTCTACAATAAATTACAAAATTAGCCGGGCATGGTAGCGCATGCCTGTAGTTCCAGCTACTTGGAAGGCTGAGGCGGAAGGATCGCCGGAGCCCGGCAGGTTGAGGCTGCGGTGGCCGGAAGCGGCCACTGCACTCCAGTCTGGGCGACGGAGTGAGACGCCAACTCAAAAAAAAAAAAAAAATCATATATGAGGATAGACAGTCCGGAAAAGATGAACAATTTTGTGGAAAACTTGTCTCCTGAGATACCAAAGCTTTCATGAATCTGTACTGAGTATAGACTCAATGCAGAGATAAATTATCTGATAGAACCTACTAGACAATCTAGAAATGAATTTATATAGATGCTAAAATTTAGTTTAATAGAAAATTTTTGATTTATTGTAGAGATGAGGTCTCGCTCAACTCAAACTCAAAAAAAAAATTTTGGTTTAAGATAAAATTGGCATTTCTTATGGAAAAGAAAGATGAACATTACATAAGCTACGTTGGAACAATTGTCTCGTCATTGGGGGAAAAAATGGAACCATATAACATATATAGAGGGATGGAGGAGAGGGTCTTGACCAGGAAGGGAGAAAGACAGGAGGTGCTGCAGGGCCGGTTGGCTTGATGAATTACAAGGTGATGCTTCAAGATCAAGTTTGGGTTTGTTGGTAGAAAACACAAACCCTAGAGCAAGGTTTGCCTGCCAGAAGCCCAGTAACCTGATCTACCATCAGCTCTGCACTGGTGACATGAAGTAGGGACATCCCAGGTCCACCCTAAAGACTGTCAGGTAGTCAAGCAGCCAGGGTCTAAGAAAGCCAAATCATTATCTTTCAGGGCAACCAGCAGTTATCAGACTTAACTATATTTTCATGCAGTATTGACTTTTTTGTTTGTTTCTTGGGTGTCCTACTTTAACTATTGGTTTGGGGGTATGAGGAATTTTAGGTAGGATGGACAGTTCCCTGAGATGTAGCATTTAAGCAAGACTGAAAGAAGGGGGAAAAAGAGCCAGACATCTGTCTGTGGAGAACATTCCAGGCAGAGGGAACAGAGGGCCTTACAAGGGGGCAAGGAACCCAGTGCGGCTGAGTAGGGGAGCTGATGAGTCCAGAGAGATAGCAAAAGCCAGATCATGTGGGGCCTTGTAGGCCTAAGTAAGGAAAATCCATTATGGGGCCTCCCAGGAGAGGATGGTCAGTGAATGGACTAGCCAATAGTCTCCATGTGCTCGAGGTTCACAAGGATAGAAGATAGCAATGGAGTTGTAGGCATGGTCAAGGAACTGAGAGAGAGAGGTAGAGAGACAGAAGAGAGAAGGAGTTTGCCTGAAGATAGAACATTCTTGTAAAAGTTCTGCTTGGAGGAATTCAGACCTAAAACTAATCAGAGCAGGGCCTGGTTTCTAGATGAGATTCTACAGAAGGTCTCTCTGGGTGATGCTAATATAAAGTCTCTCTGGGTTGTGCTTATGGAGGTACTAAGCACATGTGTATTGGGGGAGGAGGAGAGTTGCTTACTGCCTGCACAGATTCCATCAGCATCTACTCTACTCTTTAGCTTGGATAGTTGAGTTTTTCTCATCTTAAGTGTCATGCAAATGCAACCTCAAGCACCTACTCCTCCAAGCAAGATGGCTTCCCCCAGTACCTCCAATATAGACATTAGGGAGTCATCGCTGTCCTTGGGTCTCAACCTGACCTTGATCCAACCAGGACCATGGTGTCCATGGATAAAGTGGTATGTCTCACCCTCAGCGGGTACAGGTCCTAGAGAAACACCTGAGAGTACGAGACAAATTACAGGCATTATTTCATTGGCAGAGCACTGTGGTCGATTGATTGATTGATTGATTGTGTCAGGGTCTCACTCTCACCCAGGCTGGAGCCTCGATCTCCTGGACTCAAGTGATTCTTCCATCTCTGCCTCCCAAGTAGCTGGGACTACAGGCACATGCTACCATGCCCAGCTAAATTTTGTGTATTTTTTGTAGAGATGAGGCCTCACTATGTTGCCTGGCCTGTTCTTGAACTCCTGAGCTCAAGCAATTCTCCTGCCTGGGTCTCTCAAAGTGCTGGGGTTACAGGTGTGAGACCAGGCCCGGCTGGCAAAGCGCTGTAATTTGTTGCTCCTGCTGTCTTTTCATTGTTGTTCTTTGGGACTTAAAAATATAACTTGTTTGTGGCAGGTGCTTCATTAACCAGACTCTGTGGTAGAGACGAAAGCCTGGGCTGCCTACTTCAGGGAACATTTTCTCATTTCCTACTCCAATTGGAAAAGATTTGGGAACCAAGATTAGCCTGATGTCTTCTGTCTATAAGTCACAGTGGCAAGCAACAGAGTTGAGGGTTAATTGGCATTGGGGGAGGTGGGAGGGAGGGCTGAAGCTGTTTCTTGTTTGCCTGCAGTGTTTATGCATGTAAATATTAAGTCAGAGAAGAGGCCAGTGTGTTGTGGTTTTAGACTTTAGTGTTAAAATGAATTTAGATTTTAGCCCACAGGAAAAAGGAGTGGTAATAAATAAAAGTCTGTAGTTAATAAAATCATCTAAAAGAGAGAAGAGGATACAGAATGGGTCTTTGTTCTCCCCTCTGCGTTTCTGTGCAGACTTTTGTGCGGGTATGTTATATTATTTACTTGTTCACTTCCTGTTGCCTTTTCTTTCATTAATGAAAGAACATTGTCCTCCTAATTATTTCCAAATTAGAGAGAGAGAAGCAGAATTGAGCTAGATTCATGGTGTATAGTTTTGGAAACTGATGATGCACGTTGGGTAATTTGATTTTGTGGCAATTACAAGGATTAGCCATAAACTAGAAAAAGCTGCCTAGTATTGTACTCTTAATGAGCTCTGTGTATGAGACTCATGCCTACATTTTCCATTCACATAATTGACATGTCCAGAAAAGGATTTCATGACTAAAACACAGATAAAATTAGAACCACAAGAGACAAGGAGCTGTGTATGCTATTTCTTCCAAAACTGGGGAGGATATAAATGCACACATGACCCTTTATTCTTTGAGTTAAACCTAAAGGCAATGTATCATCCATTCAATTCTTCTAAATGAGGCTACAGGGAATGGTTCTTTTGAGGTTTTTTTTCTCTCACTCAAATGTCAGGTGCTTTATTAAAGCAGGTTTTTTGGTCAAGGTTGAAGCCTGGGCTGCCTAGTTCATGGGATTTTTCCTCATTTCCTCTCCAAAGGGGAGAGCAATTTCAGAGCCAAGGTTAAACCAGTGTCGTGTGGTAAATTTTGGTCAAAGTCAAGATTAATGCTTTTTTTTTAGTGACTTTGAAATTACAATTACATATTACAGAATTATTCTTCTGGGTGAATAGCACAAAATAAGTGGTATAAACTTTTCCAGAACCCTTCCTTTCAAGTTTCTTTTGTTTCTTTCTAGCACAACACAGCTGGTGTCAACTGTGAACGGTGTGCTAAGGGTTATTACCGCCCTTATGGGGTTCCGGCTGATGCCCCTCATGGCTGCATTCGTAAGTTTCATTTCAACTTGGTGTATCCCAGATGATATATACTGCCTCCAGGCAGTTATTATTGTTTCATAATTTCCTTCATACCCTCTGTCTTCATAGTACTGGTTGTACTCCTTCCTTGCTGTATGACCTCAGACACTTGCATAATCTCTCTGAACCTCAGGATTCTTGTATGTAAACAGAAATGGTAATATATTTCACAAGGTTCAATGAAATACCATCAAAAACATGTAGGGAAATAATTAACATCGGGTCTGTCACATACTAGGCCTGCAGTAAATGTCAGTTCTTCCATTTTCTGGTATTTTGACAAGTTTCTATGATCTTGAAAAATTTTAACTTTTGTCGGACTTAACACCAAAACAACATAGTGATGACTTCCCAAGGATTTAATAGTAGTCATAGTATTTAAAATAGCTACAATTTATTGAGAATTTTTCACATGCAAGGAATTACCTAACTACTTTCGCAGAGATTTTATTTAATTATTACAACAAATAGGACATTGTATGGCTATTTTCATTTTTCGATATGGGGCAACCCAAGGGTCTGAGTAGTTAAATATTTTGGCCTGGATAACAAAACCACCAAATGCTAGCTCCAGGATGCAATTCACCCATCTACTATACAGAAAAATGCCACTAGTCTTTCCCTGTGGAATTATTGGCCTTAGATCAGATTATGGATTTTACTCTACACGTATTCCCTACCCTATTCATACTTGTTTCTTTTATGTTGTCTGGTTGTCACAATTGGAAAACAATTCCAGTCCTAAAGTCCTGTGTTCGCCTCCCACCCCCACATTAACTCATCATGTCATTAACATTTGGAGACGTTAAAGTCCAAAGAATATGTAAACTGGTTTGCTTCTCTCTGGGACATTCTTAGTTGTTAAAAAACAAACAAGCGTGAACTTCCACTTTCCTTTCTTCCGCATCCTCCTGCAAAATATGTCTATCCCTTGTGAAGTGCCCACAAAGAAAAGGCATCGGCAGGGGAAAGCAGGACATTGCAAATGAATGTAATCACACCTCATCAGGAACCCCACTTTTTCATCACCTTTCTAGTTTTTTCTTCGGCATCGAAGAAGTATTAGAGACTTGGCATAAAGGATCCATAGGACACATAAATCCTAGACAAATTAAGCAAAAGACAGGAAATTTTGGATCTCCCATTTCTTCATAGGCAATATACTCAGATGAGCTATGATTGCGTTTTCCCTGCCCAGGGTGACAACCTGCCATCAAGGGAAGTTCTCAAGTGCAAGGTTACCAAACCACTTATTTCTACGAGATCCTTCTGCAATGCAAACCTAATATTGTGTTTGGTTGCAAAAACTACCTTCAGTAAGCTGCATCACTCAAATCTAACATTTGGGTTGTGGGTATAATCTTGCTGTGCTGTCCACAGATTATATATCCACATGTAGGCATCTCACACTTGTGTCCGTGTTACCACTGTGTAATGATAAACACTTTGTGGACATACACAGTTGGCTCATGGCCAAGAGAGGCTGTACCCAACAGACCTGCCAGGACCTACACCACACCCCACCCACCACCCCTGACTGTAGACTGTGCAGGCTTTGCCTGTGACTCTGTGAACTGAGCAGTGCTCTGTGTGACAAATGACATTCTCTCAGTGTGGATGCTCAGTCAGGCTTATTACCTCTGATGGCCCATAAGTGTTGGTCAAAGAGAACCATCAATCCAGTATGAAGTGAGAAACAGGCTATGCCCTTTCAAGAATAATTGTAGAACAGTGATCAAGTATAAAGATTGCCTGAGGAGTCTTGGGACATATTTGCCTTATTAAGTGCTGTGAAGGACTGATCCTTTGATAACTGAGGTTTCTCTTAGCTTGTAGCTGTGACCCTGAGCGCGCAGATGGCTGTGAACAGGGCTCAGGTCGCTGTCACTGCAAGCAGAATTTCCACGGAGATAACTGTGAGGAGTGTGCAGTCGGATACTATAACTTCCCATTTTGCTATAGTAAGTATCTGTTGCAGAATGAGAGCCCACCCTTTTTGGTCCACAGCTGGCTTTTGTGCATGAACATCTGAGGGGCATGGGCAGGCAGGACTGGGGGGAGGAGGAATGGAAATGGGGCCAGGTCAATTGTATTTACCTGAACGTGTTGCTGAGAGTTTGGAATATAAATTTCATACAAGTTCATGTTGTAGTCTGATTTATCTCTAACACATTATGTGGTACCATAGACACTGCCGTCTCAGTAGGTCAAAAAGGTCAAATATTGGCAATTTCAGCTTATCGACGTGTGATTTGTCTTCGTAAACCTAGAAGAATTGTCATGGGCTTCCAGATGTTTACTTGCATATATGAAGTACATTTCATGTTTTGGAAGACCGGGGAGTGTATTACCTTCTGTACAATAGGCCAAGTTTCATGGCCCCCACCTCCACCCCACTGCAGTGATCTCACCAATTCCGAAAGAAAAGAACATATATCTGTCAGAAACACTATAGAAAATGAAGCAGGAGACTCTAAGAAAGCAACTGTGCCTGTTGAAACAAGAGTATTGGTTCTGTTTGTTCTGCAACTGTGGAAAAACTGCACTCTGGGGTTAGGACAAAGAAACACTGTCTCAAGAAGAGTTCCCTCCCCCACTGCCACATTAGCTGTTGCCCATCCCACCCTCCTAACTCCTGTAGATCCATCACAGGAAACACATATCAAGTTGTGGGGACATGGGTGCAGGACTCCCGTGAATGGGGTGATTGTATGTTCTGGTTGCAGCCCCGGGGTAATTATTAAAAATTGTATCCACTTTCTCTGGGGAGATTGTCCTAGTTTGGGTGTTGAGTTATATATGATCACCTTATATGGGGGACCCAAAAAACCCTAGAATTTATTTATATAGAATTGTGTATTTATTCTTACATGTTTAAACTTCAGTCACCTTCAAAGTCTCTCTGATGTAACACACCTATCAAAATGCTTTTTCCATGGCTCAGAACGGTTTTTGGACTCGTCAGTTTTGGTCCCTTTTAGTGCTTCTGCTATTTTTTGTTTCACCTCTTCCACTTCAGCAAAACGTTTCCCTTTGGAAACTTTTTTCATCCGGGAAAAAAAATGCCACACTCATTCCTACTGAGGCTGAGACTTAGCTATTGTGAACACAAAACATCAATTTCTGTTCTTTAATATACAAATCAGAATGCCTCACCAGTCTGGTTTCGGTTATAAGACACATTTGAAATAAAGTAATGTTGCCTTTCTTTCAATTCGTCTCTGCATGCTACTTTTCACTAAGTGAGAGAGAGCATCTTTTGAGTTAGTACAATTTAAAAGTTTTCCTTAATCCTCTGTATTTTTATTAAACTATTTTTACAGGATTTCCCATGTTTCCTATTTCCACTCCAAGTCCAGAAGATCCAGTAGCTGGGGATATAAAAGGCAAGTTACCTCCTTTTGGTTTAATTTTGGTTTAATTTTAATGAAAATGTTATACCCATGTTCTTTTCCTGCTTCCTGTGCACATGGCCAAGCCCAAGTTCAACTCTCCCTTTCTGGACCATTGTGGTGCCTTGCGGCTGTCTCCTAGCTAACCTGCTCACCACCTATCAGTCTCTACTCAGGCCTGTCTTTTGCTATGGAACTACCTGATTTAGGAAGCTAAACAGACTTTGGATTATCTTGGTGATCAAAAGTTTGCCACCAGCGTGCTTCAGTGGCAGCCAGTTGCCCACTATCTTATTTGAGCTCTCCAAAAGCAGACTCTGAGAAAGGGATTGAGTGCAAATCATTTATCTGGGAGGTGATCTCAGGAGAGACCAGGAAGGGAGTGAGTCAGGGAGGGAAGGGAGTCATTATAAAGGTGCGTTAGCAAGTACTTACTACAGCAAAATGGGAAATTAAAATATCCAGTGGCATGCTTCTCACACTTGTCTCTGTGGAAATTTGGCTTGCAGTGACAGTGATCTGAGTCCTGTTCACAGCCAGGCTGCAAGGTTCCACTGTAGTACCTGGAGCTGCATTGCTCTCAGCAACTCTAGGGTTAACATAGAATGGCATAGAGCCTCAGTTATCTGCCCTTACTGGGGCTGCTGGGGCATTAACTCTGTAGCACCTACAGCTTGGCCTACAGGAAGGCTGAGGAACTTCTGGATCCCCAAAACAAGCCCCTGGCCAGAGAGTAGCGGAGTTGTGCAATAAGCAGTCTTTGGGGGCAGAGAGGTGAGTACCCAGATGATGTGGGTGCTATACCTACCTAATCACTTGTCCTGTAAGTATTTATGATTCCCTACTATGTGCAAAGCACCATCCTGGCTGCTGGGGATTTAGCAGTGAACAGAATAGACCCAGCCTTCCCTCCCTCCATCCTTCTCCCCCTCCCTTTCTTTCTTCCTTCCTCTCTCTCCCCTCCTTCCTTTCTCCCTCTCTCCTCCTTAGAAGGTTCTGGAAATAATCCAGGCAGACAATGATGAAGTCTTGAACTCTAGCAAGAGAAGGGGATTCAAGGGACTCTTGAATCTTGTAATCACGATGACCTACTGATGAGGTGTGGGATGTTCTTTCTGAGTCCATTGTGAATAAGAATTCTTTGAACCTCAATACCAAGGTGAAGTCCAAGTTTCTCACTGAATCCCAATGCAGGGTTTAGTGCCAAGACTATAATTCACAGTAAAACATTCTCTTTCCCTGTGGTGTGCTCGGCCTACAGGGCTGTGCCATTGGGATCTTGTATGGCAGCTGTGATAGTGCTCATGCCAGACTGGATTTTAAGACTTCTCTTGTCATGAATATGCCCATGGTCACTTGTGTGAGGGAGGAAAAATTTCTTCTATCCTCTTGGGTTCTGTTGCTGGGTCTAGGAATGAACAGATATAAGACAAATTCACAGGAAAAAGCATACACATTTATTTAATATTTTTACATGTATGTGGGAGTCTTCAGAAGGAAAATGAAGACCTGAAAAAGCCACTAGGGCCAAGAGCTAATATACCATACTTATTTATACAAAGAACGATAAGTCGTGGGGATGACAAGACAAAGGGGCTTGGGCTGGGACAGTACATTGTGGGACAGTGACTAGGAAATACTGGGGGAAACTAATGAAAGACAGGATTATTTAGTAGATGTACTTGTGCAAATCCATTTCAGTCAACTCCCAGACTCTGGTGATAAGAATATTCTGGGAAATTTCATGACTAGCTTTTAGGCAGAAAGAATAAAGTCAGAGAGTCCTTCCTATGTCTGCTGCTTCTAAAGTGCCTTCAGCTCAAAATAATCAATATGCCAAAGTGGCTTTTTTGGGGGTGGTACATCCTGAACCCCTTCACTTTCAATGCTCTTTTTGTCAAGTGATTGTTTAACTATGAACAAGGTTAGAGATCATGCAAAGACTATAAAGTTGTCTTGATTTACTCTGATATTTTTCTTAACTATTGTATTCGAAAAAAATAATCCCACTACTTTATTAACCTTGTATTTAAAAAATTGAAGACTTAGGGCAAAGAGATTTAGTTACTTTGCATATGAAGTCTTATTTTAGCCATTATAGAAAATCTTTCCAAAATTCACGAGACTGCTTTTCTTTGATAAGTGGGGTGAATCTTTGGGCTCTTCAGGATCTTCCTCAGGGGACCTGTTGCAAATTTAGATATTAAAATAATTAACAGAAATGTAGATATTTTAAATATGAGATTTCTTTAAAATACTAATCTAAGACATCCCCTGAAAGTTGCTTTAAGAATCATTATGAGTTTATATCTTGGCATAATAGAAATAATAGAAGCTTTGGAATCAGGCAGCTAGGTTCAGGTTCCGACTCTGCCTTCCTGGCTATGTGACCGTGGGCAAGTTAATGAACTTTTCTGAGCACCTGTTTCCTAACCTATGAAATGCTTGCCTGTCTTACAGGGCTCTTCATCTTGAAGTCAAGAACGAGCCCTGTGCTTTTGAGATGCATTTATTTTTTGAGAAATACTGTGTGACAGCCCTAGGGGCCCTGTGGTGAGCTCTCACTGAGTGCCCACTCTGCTGGGTGTTTCACTCGTCTATTTCTGTGTTATAAATCACTCCAAAACTTGGTAGCTTGAAACAACAAGGGTTATTTCCCACAACTGTGTGGGTTGGCCATGTGGTTCTTCTGTTGAACTCGCTAGAGGGCTTGCTGGGACTGGGCTCAACTGGGACATCTAAGTGTCTCCTTCCTCATGGCCTTTCATCCTCAAGGAGGCCAGACTGGGTCCCTCCCACAGCAGTCTCAGGATTCCCGGAGGACGAAAGCTGCAAGACTTGTGGCCACTTGGGCTCAGAAGTCACTTCTGCCTCATTCCGGTCAAAGCCAGTCATGGGCCAACAAGTGATTCCAAAAAATCAAGGCATTGTGAAAGACACACACAGCTAAGTAGAGAATAAGGAGAGGAAGGATGTCCATTTATGCAGACTGGTCTGGGAGACCTTCTGAGGAGTTGACATTTGAACTGAGACCTGAAGGATGAGAAAGAGCTGGCTGTACCGAGAACCAGGGAAGGGCACATTGGGCAGAGGGAACACTGGATGGAGGCACTGGAAGCAGCCTGGCTGCTGGGAGGGCCAGGTGCCTGGGGGATTAAGTGAGACAATCCAAGGGAAGCTCACATTGTCACATAGTAGGGCCGAATTTATGTTTGTTTCTTTTCTTCTAAAAAATGAAAGGTAGAAATGTGTTTAATTCAAGATTGTCATTAGATGCGAATCTATTAAATTGAAGTTATACTTTACAAAGCTCAGCTTTAGCGGGGGGATAGGTGTTAAGAGTGTAACTTTGGCAAACAAATGCCCGTCCCTAGATGTTTTTTAATGATATCTCTGACCTTCCCTGAGTGATTTTATAAAAAATTTCCCTCTAAGATGTAGTCTTTTGGGTTCAGAATGTTTATAAGTCATAGGTAATTTTTAATCTATATTTCCATAACAGAAACCTTTGGGGGGATGGAGAAATTAACAAAGGAATGGAAGTTGGAGACCCCTCTGAAAGCCCCTTGTCCTCTGTAGGGTGTGACTGTAACTTGGAAGGTGTTCTCCCGGAAATATGTGATGCCCAAGGAAGATGCCTGTGCCGCCCTGGTGTTGAGGGCCCTCAATGTGACACCTGCCGCTCAGGTTTCTACTCATTTCCTATTTGCCAAGGTAAGTGGGCAGAACATAGCATTTTGAGAATCGGTCCCTAAGTATAAATTTCCTCCTGAGGAAATTCAGAAGGTCTCGCTGGCAGAGCTGTGTGACTTGTGGTTTAATACACTAGCCCCTGGCTGGTATATGTATGTTACGTATGACTGCTTTACCTGGACTTTGACACACCATTTTTTTTTTTAACTTTCTAACCTCACCCCTCCTCCTCTCTGTTTGTTAAGCATATGGGCTCTGGAGTCAGCTGCCTGGGTTCAAATCCTGGCTCTGGAGAGGAGGTGGTATCTGAAAAGCCTTTAGGAACCTGCCAGGTAGATGAGAGAAGGAAGAGGGGTGTTCTAGGGAGATGGAACAGCATGTACAAAGCCATAGTTGGGACACAGCTGCAGATATGTTCAAGGAGTTACAGCTGTGGTCCCCAACCTTTTTGGCATCAGGGACCAGTTTCATGGAAGACAATTTTTCCACGGACTGGGGGTGAGGAAATGGTTTCAGGATGATTCAAGTGCATAATATTTATAGTGCATTTTATTTCTATTATTATTACATTATAATATATAATGAAATAATTATACAGATTCCTCTTCCCCACTCATTTGGATCCTGGTACCCCATCTTAGTAAGACTCACTGGTGGGGATGGAGGGTGGGAGGAGGGGGTGTCTGGCTCCGTCACTGTAACATGGCAGATATGCAGTAAATATTAGATGAACAAACAGATGAATGAATGAATTTGCCCAAGTTCTTCTCTCTACTGTCTGACATTGTTCTTCCCTCTACTGCCAATGTTGTGGGGGAAGGGAAGAAAAGGAAGAGACGATGATCAGTCAGGGCTCAGGGAAGAAATTAACACTGCTTCACCGAGATACTTACTGTGGGTAATTAGGCGCTAACTGGGGGGAGTTGTTAAGGGCTGGGCTCTAGGCTGGGCTTCCAAGGAGGCCTCCAATAGAGTGCCTGGGTTTTAAGCCCAGGCTGTTGTGGCAAGGATAGGAGAACCATGGTGCTGCCACCTCCGTGGCTATCTCTTGGCACCCAGGAAGCCAGAGTTGGGACACAGCTGCAGATATGTTCAAGGAGTTACAGCTGTGGTCCCCAACCTTTTTGGCATCAGGGACCAGTTTCATGGAAGACAATTTTTCCACGGACTAGGGGTGAGGAAATGGTTTCAGGATGATTCAAGTGCATAATATTTATAGTGCATTTTATTTCTATTATTATTACATTGTAATAATAATAGAAATAAAATGAAATAATGAAATAATTATACAGCTCACCTTTAAAAAAAGAGGCACAGGGCAACCCACTTGTGTCCCCTACCACTGTGGTATTTTTTCTGTACTCTCAATAAATACTTTTTACTTTCTTTCTTTTTTTTTTAAAAAGAGGCACAGACAGAAGTGATAAACAGAATAATGAGCAGGCCATGTACGGACTGAAATAAGTGTCAAATTCTGACTTAAAGTCTGCCACCAGATGCAGCTGTACAATTGAAGTACATCAACTCACTTGCCACTCACTGATAGAGTTTTGATATGAGTCTATAAGCAGTTGATTTATTATGGTCTCTGTACCATCAAACCTCACTGCTAATGTTAATCTGTATTTGCAGCCACATCCCAGCGCTAGCATCACTGTCTCAGCTCCACCTCAGATCATGAGGCATTAGACTTTCCTAAGGAGTGCACAACCTAGATCCCTCGCATATGCAGTTTGCAACAGGGTCATGTGCCTATGAGAATCTAATGCCACTGCTGATCTGACAGGAGGTGGAGCTCAGGCAGTATTGCCAGCGATGGGGAGAGGCTGTAAATACAGATGAAGCTTGGCTGGCTCACCCACCACTCATCTCCTGCTGTGCGGCCCAGCTCCTAACCAGTACTGGTCTATGGCCCAGGGTTTGGGAACCCCTGAGCTACAATTTGCAGCCTCCTCCTTACTTCCCATCTTTCTCATCCAATGTGTCTAGTTTTCAAAGCCCAGTTGGCACCCAGGGTCCAGCTCCAAGAGAATCTGGGCAATGCTGATTTTAGCTTTGCAGCCTCTTAACACAGGTATAGGAGGAGGTTAGAAAAGTGACTGAGTCACCTCATCTGTGAGATCAGTCACTCTGAGGAACTGTGAGTGGGGGACGGGAGCAGAGACGACTCTCTCCTAAGCTGGAAGACAAAGTAATGAAGAGCAAGGGCTGTGCTAGCTATCAACTTGGGCAAATTACCCCTCGGTGCCTCTGTTTTCTAATAACTTTGCCCATCTTATACTGTTGTTGTGAGGGTTTGCGTGTACTGACAGGTGAAGCTTTTAGAACCCAGAAAGCACTTGCTTATAAGCAAGCAGTGATTCTTTGACCCTTTTCCTCCTGCCCCCTGCTTCCCTCTGCATCATTTTAAGAGCCTGTAGCCTCCGTCCTAATTATCCCCCAGTTCGCTTGAATGTCTGAATGCCTTACCCAAACCCTTCCTTTTCCTCCTGGCCCCCTGGTGTGCCCTGTTCATAGACATCTCTTCCTTGCCCTCAGTTTTCAGCCTTTGCCTCTCTGGAGTACAGAAGGTCTCAGCAGCAGTTGAATATTTGTATATTTCTTCTCTTGACTGATTTTAAAAGAAAACGCACAAACTATATATATAAATACATACATCTGTACATATTATTGGGATTATATCATACAAAAATGCAACATATTTGACAATAGCACAAAGGAGACAGATGAGAACAAAGCTGTACTGGAGTAAGGAAATAACACCAAATTCATAGGAAGACATGAAAAGAACTAGAAAGGGGAAATAAAGTTTACATACTCTATAGATTTATACTTGCTCCCCTTTCTTCTATCTTCTTCCTTAGAAAACATAGACTACATAAATCAATAATTATAAAAATGTATTGATGGGTTTTACCATATAGAAGTATAATATATATGACAATAATAGCACAAAACATGAGAGGGAACGGAGATACATCAGAGTAAAATGTCTATATTTCACTGGAACTAGATCAATATAAATCTGAAGTAGATTATTTTTTGTAAGCCCTAGAGTGACCACTAATACAATAACTCAAAAATGATTAAAGGCTGAGTGTGGTGGCTCACGCCTGTAATCTTAGCACTTTGGGAGGCTGAGGCAAGAGGATTACTTGAGCCCAGGAGTTCAAGACAAGCCTGGGAAACATAGCAAGACCTTGTCTCTACAAAAAAAAAAGGCAAATTGTGTTGACATTCACCTATAATCCCAGCTACCTGGGAGACTGAGGAGGGAAGATTGCTTGAGCCCAGGAATTCAAGGCTGCGGTGAGCTGTGATCATGTCACTGCCCTCCACTGCCCTAGACAAGAGAGTGAGACCCTGACTCAAAAAAAAAAAAAAAAAAAAAAGATTAAAAAGTCATTGGAGGAAGTGACAAGTTACACTAAATATATCTATTTAATACACAAAAGGCATTAAAGGAGAAATAGAGGAACAGAAAATACATAAGACATACAGAAAACAAAATGCAAAATGTCAGAGGTAAATGTAATCATTATCAATAACATTAAATAAGAGTGAATTTGACTAATAACATAAACAAAAATTAATCCAAATGGATAAAAAACCTAAATGTAAGAGCGAAAACTATAAAACCCTTAAGAGAAAACACAGGCATAAATCTTCATAATCTTCAATTAGGTAATCATTTCTTAAATATGCCAATGTAAGCATAAGCAACAAAAGAAAAAATGGATACTGAACTTCATCAAAATGTAAAACTCTTATTCTTCCAATGATACTATCAAAAAAGTGAAAAGATAAAATATAGGATGAAATACAATATTTGCAAATCATATATCTCAGAAGACACTAGTATCAAGAATATATACAGAACTTTTACACAAAAATAATAAAAATACAACCTAATTTAAAAATGAGCAAAGGATTTGCATAGACATATCTCCAAAGAAGATACACACACAGCCGATAGGTGAATGAAAAGATGCTCAACATCATTAGACACTAGGTAAATGCAAATCCAAACCACAATGAAATGCCTTTTCAGATCCATAAGAAAGGGAGACAATACCAAGTGTTGACAAGGATGTGGAGAAATTTGAAGAGAGACTTTTACTCTTTGCAGATTACCACAGACATTTGCAAAATCCCAATTTACTTGTCATTTTTCCCTTGGGAATTTATGTACTCGGGAGAGCATTAATCTATTCATGAGGGATCCATTCCATGATCCAGACACCTCCCACTAGACCTCGCCTCCCAACACTGCCGCACTGGCAATTAAACTTTAACATAGGTTTTGGTGGAAACAAACCGTATCCAAATCGTAGCACATGGAATGCCTCAGGGGTAGAGGTGCCTGGGACCCGACTTTGGCTTGGAAAACCCAGAGGCTGAGAGCTGGGTGTCTCTTGCTTGGAGGCAGAGGAGGGAGAACATTGCCTTGTGGGGAAAGGTCTATATTAAGCATGCTGAGACAAAGTCATGCGTGGGTGTTTCCCACCACCAGATGGCGGAGGGTCTAGGTGGGTATCTTGGTTCCTGCCCAATCGGTCTGCTCAGAGGCAAGCTAAAGCAACTTACTAAAACTTCTGTCCAGATGCTTGTTTTAAAATACAGTGTATTAATAGTAAAATTGAGGTTCAGCAAGGCCAACAGACCAGGAGATGACCACCATTGAAAAGATAGTCACCCACAGTTCCCAAGAGGAGAGTTTCCATATGCTGTGGGGGCAGGTGGAGAGTCCTCAGGGTTGGCAGTAGCAGAGGGAGAGGGGAGAGCTGTGGCCTAGAGCCTTATAGTGGTTTTCACAGAAAGGAACGGGTGAGGTAAGGTAAGCAGGCTTAGGATTGACTAGTTTGAATAATGTTGGTGGGCTCTGGGGCAGTGGAGTTGCTTCTAGTTATGTGGTGTCTGACCCTGCGGTGATTAGGGCAGGGGAATCGTGGCCCAGAGTTTAACGGCTAATAGAGCAGGTGGTGAGATGTGGGCTCCAGGTTGGTTGGTTCCCATTTGAAGAGCAGGTCTCAGGAGAATTGTTGACTTCTCTAGGAGTTGGCTAGGCCTGGGAGGGGCAGGCCCCTTAGGGTCAGGAGACCCCAACAGGTCAAAGCATCAAAATACAGAAAATGGAAGACAGGGTTAATACAGTGCCCAGGGCCTGAGGTAGCTGTAGGCCGAGGAAAAAGTTACAAGCAATGGGAATCAAGAGGTATCTATCACCCAGGGGCTAGAGAATGGCAGGAGAGAGGTGCCCAGCAGGGAACCACCAAGAGACCCTAGATAGCATCCTTGGAAGAAGAGTCAGCTTTGGATTGATATAGGGCTGATCCAGGAAGAACAATCCTCTCCCATTCCCTCTTCTTTTCCCCCAACCCAGGACCAGGGACAGACGTGAAACTGAAGTCAGTGGTAGAGGGAGAATGCCCACTCCCACCCCCCAGCCCACTCCTACCACACACTACCTCCACCACCTGCCCTATATGGGCTTTTGGTCTGAATCAGGTCTGAGGTGAGGAAGGGAGGTTTGACTTTAAACTGGACTTTGACTTAAAGATTGTTATCTTACTCAACAGTATGATGAAAGCCCATATGGGACAGGGGGAAGACCCCAAAAAACCAGGATTATCTTTTGGACGATGAACCCCTTGTAGTACGGGCTTCTCCCGCTAGGTGAGTGTTCTAGGAACTCATCAGCGTCAGTGTACCAACTAGTGTTGTTGTGAGAGGTTGCATTGCGGAAGAAACATCACAAATTTTGGCAAACAGGCAACTGGTTCTTTCAATATGACAAGGCACCTGCCCATACCATGCTGAATGTTTAGCAGTTTTTACCCAAAAACAGCATTACCCCATGCCCTAACTCTCCCTATTCACCCAATTTTGACCCACACGACTTTTTTCTTTTGTCTCCCCAGATGAAAAAAGTCTTCACAGGGAAACATTTTGCTGATGTGGAAGAGGTGGGGAAAAAATGGCAGAAACTGATGAGTTAAAAAAACTGTTTTGAGCAGTGGAAAAAGCATCTCAAGAGGCGTATTGCCTTAAACCAGTTTAGGTCAAGTTTTCTGTCACATGAAACTGTAAAGAGTCATAATTAACTCTTTCATCACCAAAATGTTCTCATTTTAAATATTTAATAGAGTATTCTTACTAAACAAAGAGTGTTTTGAAGGTGATTGAAGTTTAAACATGTAAAAATAAATGCACAATCTTTTGTAAATAATTTCCATTTCTTTTGCATCCCTCCTCATACAACTACTAGGACTTTCAGCTAGGTACAGGGGGAGAGTCACCCGTGCTGAATAAAATAGAAAAAGGGATGGGATTCCACTGACAGCAGGAGTCGTGCTTATTTAGTACACTAATTGCACAATAGTGACATCTCCATGTGGCTTAACTTAACCATGGTTTCCTTAAAGGGACTCTGTGATTCTCACTTGTTTCTAGGAACTGCTGCCATTTTTAATACTCTTCCTATTTAAACATAGATTTCTATTTTTTTTAAACTCCCAAACTTTCGACCAAAATCAATGTTTTAAAATATATTCAATACTTTTTTTTAGCCTTCAGCAGGAGTATTATTCCATCTAGCTAGAATTAGTCTACATGGCCACGTCTCTGAGCAAAAATAAAGACCAACCAGAAAGAATCTCAACCCTCTATTGCCTCTGTAAAGTCAAGAAGCACAACTCCTGAGATGCACACTAAAGGAACCCCCGCCCTAAGCCCTGTCTCAGCCGAGCCCGCCCCTTCCCTTTTTAAAAGCAATTTTTCTAAGTTTGGTTGTTTTCCAAGCCAGGCCCATGGTGAATTAGAAACTAGAAGTAGGGTAAAATATTGCCAAGGCAACACACTCATAGCAAGGGAGGAAACAAAAACAGATATGAAACGTAAGAAGTATAGCCACCTGGGGCCATTTAATGAAAGACAGGTAATCCAACCCAGCTTGAGATACTGAGGATGTCACTATTAGATTAGGTACATGAGCATTATAATGATGGGTCACAAAGAAATGGTCAAATTCTTCAGACATTCTTCAATGTCTAATCTACCTGTTTCAGAAGGAAGGGAAGTATATAATACATTTTAGTAAGAATACTCTACTAAATATTTAAAATGAGAACATTTTGGTGATGAAAGAGTTAATTATGACTCTTCACAGTTTCATGAGACAGAAAACTTGACCTAAACTGGTTTAAGGCAAAAATAACATATTGGCTTTAATATGAAACATTTGGTTACAGGAACAGCTTGATCCAGGGGCTCAACAGATGTTGGCAAGACCTATTTTTCTGTCTTTCAACTCTGCTATCTTGTATATTGGTTTCATTTTTAGGCCTCACTTGATGGTAAGAGAGCAGCAAACATTTCTTAGATGTATGTTGCCATGTACTGAATTGTATCCCCTAAAATTCAAATGTTGAAGACCTAACTCTGAGTATGACTGTATTTGGAATAAGAAACTTATTAAGGATAAATGAGGTCACAGGATGGAGCCCTTATCTGATAGGATTAGGGTCCTTCTAAGAAGAGACACAAGAGAGCTGGCTTCTGCCCTCTCTCCCTCCACCATGTGAGAACACAGTGAGAAGAGAGCCCTCTACAAGGCAGGAAGCAGACCCTCCACAGACACTGAATCTACCCAGCACCTTGACCTTGGACTTCCCAGTCTCTGAAAGTGTGAGAAATAAACTTGTGTTGTTTAAGCCACCTGGTCTATGATATTTTGTTATGGCAGCTTGAGTTGACTAATATCCATGCTTCCAGGTTCAAGACCAGGGGAAAAGAGTATGCCTTCTACCAGGATATGTTTTGCTCTGATTGGATCACATGCCCATTCTTGAACCAATCCTGTGGCTATGGAATTCAGTGCTCTGGTTGGCCAAGCCTGAGTCTTTTCACATCCATGGAACTAGAAGTGGAGTCAACACCATCTGAACAGCATGAATGGAACAAAGGAAAGAGAAGCTCTCCTACAGCAAAATCATGGTGCCATGACCAAGATGGAGTAGCAAAACTATGTGTCAGTAAGATCCTCAGCTTTCCAAGAACACTTAGTTCCTCAAAGTGACCAATCCTATGAGAGATTAGGAAAACCTCTGAGGTTTAACCGTAGTATTTTTTTTCCCCTTAAGAAGCTGACATCTGACATAATAAGCTCTTTAATCAGCAACAGGGCTTGAGGATTATGCCATCTATCCTGTTTTAAATGATTAGAGTCAGATTTTTTTTTTTTTTAATAAGGATTTATCTTCTCATTGATATTTTTGGTAAAGGTGGTTTGGTCCTCTGCTTCCAAAGGTCTACCAAGCCATCTCTGACCTCACCAGAAGCATGAGCGTGACAAGACTTGGGGACAGCCTCTAGGAGAAGGACTGGAGAAACACCAACAGGAATGCTTCTGGCTCTAGAGCGTGAATGCTTGGGGTCAGCCTCTGCTGGGTTCTGTGAGGTTCATGACTCAAGTGGAGGGACAGAGGCTCACCCTGAGAGGCAGAGAGTGGCAGGCAACTTATGAGGACTAATTTATATGGACGAATATATATGAGTGCACATTCAACCTCGGAGAAACTTGCCAGTGCAGCACAGCTGTTTTCTGAATTGTGCAAGAAATGCACTGCCTGTCTTATTCCTGGTGTGGTATTGAGACATACTCTGTGATTTGTAGGTCTGAATCAATCTGGGAAGTTTGGGAGGATGCAACAATCTCTCTGTGATAGTCTTCCTCCACTTGTACCCACCTTTTTTTTTCCTAACGGCTTTTGTGATTGTTTTTTTTTTTTAGAGGGAGTTGATTACTTGATCCATTGAATTTTAGAATCAAATCAACATGGCCCCAAATGCTATATCAGCCCAGTATATTCTAGTCTTAAGACTTTGCTTTTTATTGCTGTCAAGATTTTCAAAATCTTCTTTAAAGAGCATTTAAAACCTCATCTAAGCTGTTCATGCCAACTACAATCCTGGATTTATGTTTTGCATTAAATTAATTCACTCCAGACTTTTCTAAGTACAATGCCATATTCTTTTCATTTTGACTTTGACTCACTGAAGCGCCCTGTGGTTTTCTTTTTTATGGGTGTAAATCAAATCATAGATATGAGACCAGCTTGGAGAATTGCCTATATGTATATACAATTTATATATATGTTTATGTTTGGTTCAGCTCTTTGACTTCAACCACAGAATACAACTGCAGCTCTCTGGATTAGCTTGATTGTCTGGGGGGCTTACTTTTCTTTTTCTTCTTCCCCTATCCCTAATTCCTGCCTTCCTCTTCTCCTCTCCTCTTCTTCATTTTTCTCTTCCTGTTTTCCTCCTCTCTTCTTCTTTTAACCCCTCCTTTTCTGATACAGTTTGCTAGGCAGCAGCTAGTTAACACTTAGAACAGAGGATAGGAAGGTGGGATTGTGGGAACCAGGGTCCTACCAATGGCATGAACTGAAGGCACTCGGAAATGCAGCTGCCCCCAACCTCACCCATGTGCCCAGAACCGCCCCCTTAGTTTGATGTAGTCTTTGGTTTGTGGTAACAGGTCTTTCCTTAGAAAAGTCCTAGAAATATGTTGCCAGTGAGAGATTAGCCTCCCTCTCCCTGTTAGCATATTCTCATGAGTCGGACAGACTAGGCAAAAGAAGACTAGTACACCCAACTGCTGATGGTGATCATCTGGGGAAGGTTTCCAGTCAGGGATGAAAGGCTTTCCAGGGGGAAAACAAAGATCACAGGGCTGGTGGTAGGGAGTACTCTGAAGCCAAGTTTTGTGCAATTTTGCCTTAAATTTGCCCTTCACTGTAATTTTCTTTTTTGTCTAAGAGAACATCAAGGTGATCAGAAAGGCTAAGGATTTTCTGTAGATTTAGTTCACTCAAATCCCAATTTCAGAGAAGTGAATGGTGATATGTATTGCTGAACTGATTGTTGACTTTGTGGCTTTGACGGAGAACTAAGGTGCCAACCAGCCTTTCTACCAGAAGAAAACACTTCCAAATCATGGGCAATAAGAGCATCCCTTAAACAAGAAAGGACACCATCAAACCATGAATTACAGGTGTTCTAAATAGTTTTGTCTCACTCATGAGCTTATTATTGCTGGTGAAGAGGGTGGCATTACTCATAGCAATACCTGTCTGATGGCAATGTTGCGAGATCCAGTGAGGTCACACCTACCAAGGGCCTACGTGGGACGGGACGTGAAGAATGATTTTGATAGTTGCTCGAGCACTTATTTAAATAACTTGGCATGTACTGTATACAAGCATAGTATACAGGACTATACTATACTTGGTGCTGAAAGACTTTTGGGAGCATGGAAGACAATTTCCCTGTCCCCTCAGACTTTTGTGATTGTTGTTTTTCTTTAAAAAAATTTTTGTATGATTATTATTTTTTATATTTCTTGAGAGTAAAAGTTTCTTCAAGCAAAAACAGTGAGGAGTATGTGGGAAGAAATAAAATACTCCAGAAACTCTGAACGACCTGGAACAAACAAAGAGCAGAATTAAAATATTTTTAAAGCCTTATAGTATTTCCAAGAATGAGAAAAGGGCTGCCAATGTTAGAGTTTGGGTTTGGGATTTGGCAACTTTCACTGATAGTTGGATTGGAATGACAAGCATCATGCCAGAGTAATTCACAATTTCAAAACACTGCACATGGTTTTAAGGTCAAGTTTTTGTTTTTACCTCCAGAGTGTAACTGTGTCTCCTGGCTCCCTGGACAAACCCCCTGTGACCCTGGGGCTAGTGTCCGTATCACCCACAATGTGCCACAGAGCTGCTGGCTCTGTGCTCCAGGCAGCTACCCCAGCTGCTTTCATGAATATTTTGCTTTCTGCATTCTATTTCCCTTAGGGCAAAAACAGTAGAACAAGCCTGTATTAGCCAGGGTTCTTTGGAGAAACAGAACCAATAGGGTGTGTGTGTGTGTGTGTGTGTGTGTGTGTGTGTGTGTATGTGTGTGTACACAAATCTATGTATCCATCTTTCCATCATCTATCTATCTATCTATCTATCTATCTATCTATCTATCTATCTATCTAGAGAGCAAGAGGGAGAGATAGGGGGAGAGAAAGAGAAGCTTATTTTAAGGAATTGGCTCATGCAGTTGTGAGGGCTGACAAGTCTGAAGTATGAAGGGTAGCCTAGAAGGCCAGAGACCCAGGTTTGAAGACAGTCCGGACGCAGAATTTCTTTCTCTGGGGACATTAGTCTTTTTCTCGTAAGTCTTTCAGCTGATTGGATGAAGCCCACTCACATGATGAAAGGAAATTTGCTTACCCAAAGTCTACTAATTTCAATGTTAATCTCATCTAAAATACCTTCACAGTGACATTTAGACCGATGTTTGACCAAACATCTGGGCACCACAGCCTAACCAAGTCAATACCTAAAATTAACCAGCCCGAGTCTACCCCTTGCCAACTTGACACCCATGTATATCTCTTTAAACCATACTTAATCTCCAGAAAAAGACCATAACAAGACATAATTCTGCCTTTCATGATACAACTACCCTGTGTCCAACTGAAGACACACTAACCCATTCCCCAGAAGAGGCTATAATGTCCTTGGGTGATGTTCATTCGTCTCCTTGAAATTCTGTAACTTAAGTACTGTGGTGTAAAGTCAATACATGTTATGTTGTATAACAAGAGGATGAGAGAGGGAAGAAAAAATATTTTTCTTTTGTTTTTAGTTGATATATAATAATTGTGCATATTTTTGGAATCTGGAGTGGTATTCCCATACATGTGTACAATGTGTAATGATCAAATCAGAGTAGCTAGCATATCCATCACCTCAAGCTGTTATCATTTCTTTGTGTTGTGAACATTCCAAATCCTCTCTTCCAGGTTTTGGAAAATATACACTAAATTGTTCTGAACCATATTCACCCTACAGTGTTGCAGAACACTAGAACTTACTCCTCTCTAGCTGTATTTTTTTAGTCCATTAACCAACCTCTGCCTATCTTCCCCTCCCCTCTTCCCAGGGTCCAATAACCACAGCAGCATTCCTTTCTCTACTTCTATGAACTCAATTTTTCTAAGTTCCCACATATGAGTGAAAACATGTGGTATTTATCTTTCTATTCCTGACTTATTTCACTCAGCATAATGTCCTCCAGACCCATCCATGTTGCCATAAATGATAGGACTTCATGCTTTCTTATGACTGAATAGTATTGCGTTGTATATATATACCTTATTTTCATTATCCATTTATATGTTGATGGACATTTATATTGATTTAATATCTTTGTTTTTGTGAATAGCGTTATAGTAAACATGGGGATGCAGATATCTCTTTTGCATACTGACTTCCTTTTTTTTGGATAAATACTCAGAAGTGGGATTGCTGGGTTGTATGGTAATTCTATTTTCAGTTTTTTCAGAAAGCTCCATACTGTTTCCATAATGGCTGTATTAATTTGCATTCCCACCAGTAGTGTATAAGAATTTCCTTTTATTTACATTCTTGCCAGCATTTTTTTTTTTTTTTTTTTTTTTGGTCTTTTTGATGATAGCCATTCTAACTGGGGTGAGTAGACATCTCGTTGTGGTTTTGATTTTCATTTCCCTGATGATTAGTGATGTTGAGTATTTGTTCACATATTTGTTGGCGGCCCTTGGTATGTCTTCTTTTGAGAATATTTATTCATATCCTTTGCCCCATTTTATTTATTTGTTTGTTTGTTTTTTGAGTTGGAGTCTCACTTTTGTTGCCCATGCTGGAGTGCAGTGGCACACTCATGGCCATTGCAGCTTCGACCTGCTGGGCTCAGGAGATTCTTCTGCCTCAGCCTTCCAAGTAGCTGGAACTACAGACGCACACCACCTTGCCTGGCGAGTTTTTGTGATTTATTGTGGAGACGAGGTCTCACCAAGTTGCCCAGGTTGGTCAGGCAATCCTCTTGTCTTGGCTCAGGCAATCCTCTCGCCTTGGCCTCCCAAAGTGCTGGGATTACATGCTGGGCCACCACGCCCGACCACCCCATTTTAAAATCTAATTTTTTTTTTTTTTGCTACTGAGTTTGAAAACAAAGATATTTGTTTCACATAATACACATATACACACAAAAATTCATAAAAGGAAGAAATACTCATTACAATTACAGTCCTCATTTCTGTAGCTAACTACATAGCTGGTGCAGGTTGAAAATCCAAAATCCCCAAATCTGAAATGCTCCAAAACCAGAAATCTTTTGAGTCCTGACATGGCACTCAAATAAAATGTTCATTGAAGAATTTTGGGTTTGAGATGTCCAATTGTCAATATAATGCAAATATTCCAAAATCTGAAACTATTCTGAATTAGGATAAGGTATACTCAATTTGTATTTGTAACCACCTTCTGCTATTCATTCCATATTCCCCTTGCCCTTGGCAAGCACCGCAGCTAGCCAGGGTTCTTTACCTGGCGGAATGACCCAAATCTTCATTCCTTTAGGGTCTGGGCTACCAGCTGTCTGGTCTGAAGTGGGTTGTTGTGGTTTTCTATTGACTTTAATCACAGGGCACCGTAATACTAAGAAACACCCAAAGGGATCTCCTGTATTCCAGACATATTTTTCCTTACCTCCATTGTGGAATAGCATTTCAATTCCCTCTTGGTAGTCGTGGGAACACAATTGCTCTTATCTTTGTCTGTTGATTCAGAGGCATGAGGAACCCAGACTGGCCAGGCAGCAGTCTTGACTTCCAGTTCAATGCTTCTGATGGAAGCATTCCTTCCTGTGGAACTAAGACTTCTAGACCATCAGAGCATTGACAGGAAGCAAAAATGTTGCTAGTGGATCACTAAGTGTAAGTGTGAGTGGTACAGTCCCATTTCTGCCCCTTGATTCCTGGACTTGTGAATCCTAGCTATTTGGAAAACAGGACCATGTATTGGATGAATGATGATTCAGAGTATCTATATCCTTGTGAAAAACCTTGCCCAAAGCCCAACAAAATTCTGTGTCTTAGCTAGCACTATAACTGAGTTTTCAAAAGGCCATTCCACCATTTTATTAAGTCAACTGTTCAGGATGGTGGGGGAACATGGTAAGACCAGTGAATGCCATCCAATGGGCCCACTGCTGTACTTCATTTTTTGTGAAGTAAGTGTCTTGATCAGAAGCAATGCTGTGTGGAATACCATGACAGTGGATAAGGCATTCTCTAAATCCACAGATGGTGGTCTTAGAGGAAGCACTGCATTTAGGGAAAGCATTTCTGTATCTAGAGTAAGTATGTATTCTAATAAGAAAAGAAAACACTGCCCTTCCTGCCACAGAAGTGATCCAATGTAATCAACCTGCCAGGTAGTTGACTGATGACCTGAGGAATGGTGCCATAGGGGGGACACAGTGTTAATTTCTGCTGTTGATGAGCTAGGCACTCAGCAGTAGCTGTAGCCAGGTCCGCCATAGTGGGCAGAAGTTCATGTTGCTAAGCCCATGCATGAACTCCATCCCCGTCACCACGGCTGCCTTGTTTGCGAGCCCAATGGACAATGATAGAAGTGGTCAGGAAAGAGGCTGACTGGTATCCACAGAACGTCCTGTCCACTCAGGAAGCATTCACATAGAACACAGATATCTTCACAATTTTTGCCTATTTCGAGAGGTTTCCTACTTGTACCTCTTTTCCAGACTTCCTTGTCACCAATGTTCCCAATCATGTTCCTTTCAAGTCCTTGACCATCCAGTCAAAGCATTGAGCATAGCTCATGAATCAGTATGTAATTGTACACCTGGTTATCTCTCCTTCCAAGCAAAGTGGACAACCAGGCACGCTGTTCCAAATCCTACAGACTGGGAGAATTTGCTTTTAATACTGTCTTTCAAAGGATATCCACAAAAGGGACAAAAGTAGTGCTGGGATCCACTTTAGGGGGATGTCTATGTATCATGCAGAACCTGCTCTGGCTGAGTTTTTCTTTGTCAGCTGATCATAGTGAACTCTCCATGCAGGAGTTGATGCAGAATGGGTAAGAGAAGGTAATATATTAATTGCCGGAATGTAGACCATGCATTTGGACCACCACTTCTTTGAATAACTTACTTGTGCATAGCCTGCTTGGGTCTGATCTCATCTGATGATGAAGAGCTGCTGTGCATGCCCAACTTATGGCCTGGAGGGTCGGATAACACCTGATTCACGATGGCCAGCTTGGGTCACATGGTGCCTTCATGGCTCATGGGCAAGCCTTCAGTCCCTACTAAGGTCCAGCAGTGAGCCAAAAGCTGTTTCTTAAAAAGAGTGATTATTTGCAGAGCATGGTTTATCTGTAGAGGAATGCAGCATTTTGCTCCAAAATTCTACGGTCAGCACTTCTCAGGCACCTCTCTGAGTCTGCCTGGGACACTGGCACTTAAAGCACCAGTGGATCTGCTCGGTCATATGGTGGAAGTGGCAGAGCAGTTTGCATAGCAGCCTAGACTTGCTGCAGACCCTTTCCTTGTTTGGGGACCCGCACCACTGGACTCCCAGAAATTTCATGGAGGTAGAAGGCCCTTGAACTTTTGTGAGAGTTATTTCTTCTGATGCCCAAATGTCCTACCAGTGGGTCTAGTGTAGTTGCTACTTCTTGCTTGCTAGGTCCAGTCAGCATATATGATGGACCAGTGTGATGCCTTATGGAAGGAAAAGGTGATCACGATCCTGAAGCTTTTTTTTTAAATCGGGATCTCATTGTGTCTCCCAGGCTGGAGTGCAATGGCATGATCATGACTCACTGCAGCCTCGACCTCCTGGGTTCAGGCAATCCTTCTACCTTGATCTCCCGAGTAGCCGGGACTACAGGTGCACGCCACCATGCCCGGCTTATTTTTTATTTTTTAATTTTTGTAGTGACGCGGTCTCACTATAGTACCTAGGCTAGTCTCTAACTCCTGGGCTTAAGCAGTCCTCTTACCTTGGCCTTCCAAAGTGGTGGGATTACAGGCATGAGCCACTGCACCCGGGCCTGAAAACTAAATTATGGCACAGGACTAGAGAGGTGATATAACCCTGATGTAGGGCTGTAAATGTACATTGTTGGCCTTGCCAATTAAAAGCAAAATACTTCTGTTGGCTTCTACTAAGAGATGTGGAAAAAAAAGCTTTTGCCAGATAAACAGCTGCATCCCAGGTGCCAGGTGTGTTAATTTGCTCACACAATGAAGCCACATCTTGTGTAGAAGCTGCAATTAGAGTTACTAACCCGGTTAAGCTTATGATCATCCATTGTCATTCTCCAAGATCTACCTAGTTTCAGTACAGGCCAAATAGATTAATTGGATGGGGATGTGGTGGGAATCACCACCTCTGTATCTTTCAAGTCTTCGATGATGGTGCTCATCTCTGCAATCCCAGCAGGAGGCATTGTTTTGGGTTCATTATTTTCCTAGGTAGAGGCCTTTTGCAGAGGGACCTATGGCCTTTTACCAGGGTGACTGTATACTTGGACAAAGGAAATAATAAAACCTTTCAGGAATTACTTAACATCAGGTCTGAATTGACAAAATTCCAGGAGACTCAAAATGTCACTGTGACCCTTCAGTCATAGTAAGGGGCTCTGGGGGTCTGGCTGATGAATGATTTTTTAGTTCATCTAAAAGTTCTATCAAATAGTGGGTTCAGTGGACTCCTCATCCTGTAGTTGTTTCCCCAGCTCTGGAATTCATAACTGGAATACACATACTCAGCAGCTGGCAAATTCTTTGCATTGGTTCCCTGACCTGTGAAGTGAAGGTTATTACAATGGGAGAGGTCAAGTGGGAGCCATTAGAACTACCTCTACCTAGGAAAGTGAAATTGGAAAATCTACATGCACTGGGGGTAATCGGGTCCCAGGGTGGCAGGAGCCAAGTAGTGGCACTTAATCACCAAAAGCAAGGTGGGCATAGTTACCGTAATGGATGGCAGAGCTGAATCAGCAATCAGAAAAAGTATGTCGTTCTTTTGGAGTGGAGTGCACCTTTTCATGGGTCCCACTTGGCACCTCAGTTCTCAAGCCTGCTGGGACTTGAGTCTAGCTAACAGTCTACAAGGAAAGATGGCTGTTGGAGGCAGGTCCTGAAAAAAGTTAGCAATGTCTTACAAGGCAGCTACCTCAGGGAAGGCAATTACAGTTTCCTCAAAGCAGGGTTGATCTCCTCAGACATGGGTGGAACGGCCATTTCTACTGGCAGAGAGGGCTCATTGGAATTCAGAGGCAGTGTGCCCATCTTCGTCATGATCTTATGTCCCCAAACCAGTTTTCAGAATCCCATTCCTTCCCAATCAATGCCCTCACTTTAACAGCAGATGCTCTGCGAGACTGGGAATGAATTTGCATTGTAATTCAGTCACTCACAGGATGAAGACTTTGGATTCGGTTTTCTGCAATCTCAGCTCTGAGGCAGTAAGAGACAAGGGTTTCTTTCCAGGAAGGCAGAGAAACTGTCAAGTTATTCATGCTGTGCCTGGGCTAGGCATTCAAATTCCTTTTTTTTCCCCCCAACTTTGTTTAGCCCAATTAGGAGCATCCGGCTGATTTCATTATGCTCATTTGTTTGACAAAAAAAATTCTATATTATCAAATACACGGTCAATCAGAACCTTGCCTAGTATAACCTTGTCTATTGATTAGAAGTACAGAAGAGTGATATTTTTATGTGTTTCTATTGCTACATCATACTATGAACTATCAGTGCTCTCTTCACTATTGGGTGGAAATAGAGTCATCAATGCCTTCAAGAATCAATTTCAAAAACCCCAAAACTAATTCAGGGAACTTATTCTTAAGACTCTTTTCCCTTAGAAATACTTCTTTTGGTGCCAAAATCTGTATTAGTCAGGTTTCTCTAGAGCAACAGAACCAATAGGATAAATGTACATGTATTAATATTACATATATATATATGTGCGTGTGTGTGGTGAGAGTGAGGAGAGAGAGAATTTATTTTAAGGAATTGACTCATACAGTTTCTGGAGACTCAGGAAAGAGGTAATTTTGCAACTCGATTCTGAAGGCAGTCTGGAGACAGAACTCTCTGTTCTTTAAGGGACATCGTCTTTTTCTCCATGGCCTTCAGCTGACTGGATGAGACCCAACCTTGTGAGACGGGGCCATCTGCTTACCTAACATCTATCAATTTTAATGTAAATCTTATCTAAAAAATACCTTCACAGCAACATACCTTCCCTGGTATTTAACCAAACATCTGGGCACCGTAGCCTAGCTGAGTTAACACAAAATTAACTGTCACAGAGCCCAAGAACATTTCAGAAATGAGCCACTAGGTGGGGACTTTACTCTCTGCCCACGGGCCTGGTGAGACCATGGGCCATGAGAGAAGACTGGTGGAGACAGCAGTAGGAAATCTGAGTCCTTGTCCTGCAGTCTGCCAACAGCCGGGGGAGTGGCTTAAGTACATTTCTCCTATGTAGTTTATTGTAGGGTGGGGTGCTTCATACTCTGTCAATAATTCTCTAACCCCTCTCTGGATTTGTAGCTCTATGACATCAAGGGATACAGTTATCCCTTGGAATTCATGGGATATCGGTATCCAGTTCTTAAGATGTAAAACCCATCAGCTGAAGAAGTTAGTCGGGTCATTTCCACGGCTCAGCCCTCCCAAAAGTAGGGTCCCTACAGTGCAAATGGGAGTGATGCTGGGCAACTTCAGCCTGGTAGGAGTTTAGCTGCACAGAGACTGGTAGAAACCTGACCCAGTGGGAAGGGAACAGAGAGGGAAATGGCCAGAATCTGTTCTCTCCGTCCACACATATTTATTTAGCTAAACCTGATGGTAACAGCTTGAGGAGAAGGAATGTGGGGTACCTTTTCTATGTATTTCCAATATTGCCTACATACATTTTTCTATGACTACTCAACTATATTAGACCTTGAGAAAATAGGTGTAAAGAGAGGAGGACAGAGAAAAATAGGGACAGTTGTAGGCTGATCTGGACTGGGATGGCTTGCACTCGATCCCCGGTGGGATGTGCAATTAATGTGGTTCTAACAATGAGTCACACCCCCATCAGCTGGCCCCTCCATCCTCCTCCTACAAGTGCCGATTACTGTAGGTGAGAAGCATCCCCAAAGCCCTCACCCACACCTGCCAATGAAATTAAATGACCATGAAATTAACTGACCATGAAACTAACTGACCATGAATTAACAACAGCAATAAAAACTAGCAGTTAAAGGATGCTTGATAAGATAGGCATTATCCCCACCTCTTTTGGTATTATCTTATTCAGCCCTCACAACAATCTTATCAAGTAACTGCTAGTATCACTCTCACTTAAGGAAGGAGAAACCGAGGCTTAGAGTAACTTATTTCGGATTCCAGATCTCCTAAGTGGTGGAACAGGAACTGGCGTTTGGGTCTGTCTGGCTCCACCCTCATGCTGTGATCCAGAACACAGTTCTCCTCCCCTGCTACCCTGCTCCCCTGGGTCTGATGGAGTTCTTTCCTTCCAGCCTGCCAGTGTTCAGCCGTTGGATCCTACCAGACGCCCTGCAGTCCGGTGACTGGACAGTGTGAATGCCAGCCAGGGATTACAGGACAGCGGTGTGACAGGTGTCTCTCAGGAGCCTATGATTTCCCCCACTGTCAAGGTAGGGAAGCCAGTGGATTGCTGGAGGACTGGTTCCTCTCTGCAGTGTGTATAGCCAGCCTCTCAGAGAAGCCTGCAAGCCCCACACTGACCCACCACTGATTATTTCTACACGTTTGTCTGATCTCTCCCCAGTTCAAATCCATTGT
>CAUYQG010032785.1:0-23492 GCA_963574415.1 Tarsius wallacei
CCACATGACTACGTCATTAGATGCAGAAAAAGTTCAGCATCCCTTCTTGATAAAAACCCTCAAACACCTAGGTATAGAAGGAACATACCTCAAATAGTAAGTGCCATCCACAATAAACCCACAGCTAACATATTGCTAAATGGACAGAAACTAGAAACACTTCCCTGAAAACTGAAACAAGACAAGGCTGCCCATTCTCACCCTTCTTTTTTTTTTTTTTTTTTTTTTTGAGTTGGCGTGTTACTCCGTCTCCCAGACTGGCTGCTTCTGGCCACCACAGCCTCGACCTACTGGGCTCTGGCGATCCTTCCACCTCAGCCTTCCGAGTATCCGGAACTACAGGCACACGCTACCATGCCCGGCTAATTTTTCTGATTTATTGTAGAGATGAGGTTTTTCCTGCCCAGGCGGGTCTCGAACCCGCGGGCTCAGGCAATCCACTCACCTCAGCCTCCCAAGGCGTGGGATTACAGGCTGAGCCACCGAGCCCGGATCACCCTTCTTGTTCCATATTGTGTTGGAAATCCTTGCTCAGGCAATTAGACAAGCAAAGGAAATCAGGGGTATCCAGGAATAGTGGAAGTCAAGTTATCCCTCTTTGCTGATGATATGATCCTATACCTTGAAAATCCAAGTGAATCTGCCAAAACCTGCTTGCACTGATAAAGGACCCTGACAAAGTCTGAGGGTATGAAATAAACGTGCAAAAGACAGCTGCATTCTTATACATCAACAACAAGCAGGCAGAGACCCAAATAAAAAGTGCAAACCTGTTCACAACAGCCACACACAAAAAAAGAAAATATCTCAGCATCTTCCTAACCAGAGAAGTGAAAGATCTTTACAATGAGAACTACAAAGCACTGCTCAAAGAAATCCAGGAAGACACAAACAAGTGGAAAAATATTCCATGCTCATGAATAGGAAGAATCAACATTGTTAAGATGTCCATTCTACCAAAGGCAATCTACAGAATCAATGCAATACCCAATAAGTTACCAACATCTTTCTTCTCAGACCTGGAAAGGACAATACAGAAATTCATATGGAAACATAAACAATCATGAATAGTCAAACAATTCTTAGCAAGAGAAACAAAGCAGGAGGTATCACACTTTCAGATTTCAAACTTTACTGTAAGGCTACAGTAATCAAAACAGTCTGGTATTGGTACAAAAACAGGAACATAGACCAATGGAACAGGATAGAGATTCCAGAAGCAAAGCCTCAATTTCTCAACCAACTCATCTTTGGCAAAACCTCCAACAACAACCACTGGGGAGAGGAGAACCTATTTAGTAAATGGTGTTGGGAAAACTGGCTGACCACATGCAGACAATGGAAACAGGACCCCTACCTATCACCATACACAAAAATTAATTCTAAATGGATCAAATACCTAAAAGTAAAACCTGAAACTATGAGAATCTTAGAAAACACAGGAGACACCCTTATGGAATTTGGAACTGGCAACCAATTCCTATTCAGAACCCTAAATGCCCCTACCTCAAGAAATAAGATAGATAAGTGAGAACTCATCAAACTAACGAGCTTCTGCAAAGTAAAAGAAACCATCAAGAGATCAGAGAGACAGCCTACAGAATGGGGGAAAATATTTGCCAACTGTATATCTGACAAAGGCCTAACATCTAGGTTCTACAAGGACTCAAACACACCGAAAGGAAAAAACAAAAACAAAAACAAAACCAGCCCCTTTAAAAAGTGGGCAAAAGACATGAATAGACACTTCTCAAAACAAGATATATGGGCAGCCAACATACACAGGGAAACATACTCAGCCTCACTCATCATAAGAGAAATGCAAATCAAAACCAATGGAGATACTACCTAACCCCTTAAGGATGGCCATCTTTAATAAAACAAACAACAGATGTGGAGAAAAAGGAATGCTTCTACACCGCTGGTGGGAATGCAAACTAGTGCAACCTCTTTGGAAGACAGTGTCGCAATTTCTGAAAGAACTAGAAATTGACTTTACATATGACCCAGCAATTCCCCTATTGGGAACATACCCGGAAGAATTCAAATTATCTACAAAAAGATACCTGCACACGTATGTTTGTTGCAGCTCTATTCACAATAGCAAAAATATGGAGCCAACTGTGTTGCCCATCGAAGCTGGACTGGATAAAAAAATGATACATCTACACAATGGAATATTATGCAGCCATAAAGAAGGACAAATATATGGACTTTGTAGCAACTTGGATGGATTTGGAGTCTATCATACTCGGTGATTTATCACAGAAACAAAGAACAGAGTTCCATATGTTCTCACTCATAAGCAGACCTTGAAAAATTATAATGCTATAAGAAAGCGATTGGCAGTAGTGGGAAACTCTCGGGGGATGGGGGTTGGATTGTCAGTTGAGGGAAACTGCTAGGGGAGGGAGGGGCATACCTCATCAACAGGGGTACCTACATGATCAATGTTTATATACCTAACCCTGAATTGTACCCCACATCTTTACAATAAAAAATAAAATAAAAAATAAAAAATGAGGTTAAAAAATAAATAAAAATAAAAATAAAAAAGACTATAAACACAAAGCTGATAGGAATGTATTGATTGAAGAAATAGAACAAAAAGAGCAGAAACAGTTTCCTTTCAGTAGAGATATTGAAAATTTCAGATGTGGGAGCCAAATAGGTCATGGTAATTATATTAGGCCATTGCATTTTGGGATTATTTTACTCGGTGGTAGAAAACTAAAACAGGTACAAAGAATATAACAGTAAACTTCTCATTAGAAATATGAATGTTTAAGGTAAGTACTCACAATCTGACACTAGGACCAGCAGTATCAGCATTATTTAGAAACTTTTTTTTTTTTTTGAGTTGAAGTCTCACTCTGTTGCCCAGGCTGAACTGCAGTGGCACACTCACAGCCACCACAGCCTCAATCTGCTGTGCTCAGGTGATTCTACCCCTTCAGCTTTCCAAGTAGCTGTAACTACAGGCATATGCCACCATGCCCAGCTAATAGAAACTTATTTTAAATGCAAATTCTCAAGACCTATCCAGATACACTGATTCAGAAACTGAGCCAGCAATCTGTTGTTTATCAGGTTCTCCAGATGATTCTCAGGTGGGAGTGCTTAAGTTTGAGAACAATTGCCCCAAGACAATGAATGTTCTATCTGCTACAGCCAGAGATGTGAAGATGTGAACTAATAGATTGGTATATTTTTAAAAATTTCATTTCAGTTTATAACAGTTATGATAGGAGATAGGATTTTCGTTTTAAAAGGTTACTTGCTTAGCATTAACTGGGTATAGATTAAAATGGAACATTTACTAAATCTGGAACTTTTATAGTTCAGACAAAAAGTGTTAAGGGTCTAATATAGAAAGATAATTGGGGACTCTACTTTCCACTCAACTTTTCTGTTAACCTAAACTCCTCTAAAAAAATAGACTATTAATTTAAAAATGTACTACATTTTAATCAGCTTAAGCAATGTCTTTGGCAACTTGAATAGACACAATAAAAATGTCATTTTAATTATCTACCAACCTTAAAAAATATATGTGCAATAGAGTTTTACATCCTAAAATGTATCCTTTTGTTCTAGAATGAGGGCTGAGCTATATAACTCTGGAAATTTTTGTGTATTATTCTTGAATTACTAATTGCTAATACTAAATTATCTCTTTATACCTTTATTCAGTTTTTGTTTTATTTTTTGCATATTACCTTTATCCTGTAGAAAATGTTTTGTTGATTGTCTTAGGCTATTTTGTCAGAAGAAAAATATAACTGTTGTAAGTTTAACAATACAAAACACAATTGCGTATACTCAAAATAAACACATTCTAATGGACAAAATGGTAAAATTTCCAGTCAACTAAAATCTGTTGTTCTCAAGCATGGATTTATTTTATCCTTAACAGCTCAATAACTATATTAAAAAGTCCATAAAAGATACAAGGAATAGAAAAAAGTGTGGTTTTTATGTCACTAAAGTAAAACCAGAGTTTTCAAACTTTGGTGTATCAAAATCATTTATATGTTGTCACTAAAAACAAAAAATAGTGAGTTTCTAGACCCTTGAAAACAAATTTTTATTATAAACTAATAATAATTAATTAGATAAATTTTGTTTCCATGCTAAAATTCATCTGTAGTGTATAAACACAACTCAGACTAAAATTCTATTGCTGATGATAAGAAAGGGGTGGGGTTTTTAAAAAATAAAAGCAGGACATACATTCCTCTTCCTATTTTAAAATGAAGTTAATATGATTTAATTTTTTCCCTTGACCCATGAGACTGTCATTTTGTACTTGGTAGATCAGATCAACACTGGTTGTCAGAACAAAAAAGTCAGTGTATCTTTTAATAAAAAACCTTGATTTACAGGGAAGGTGATAGTAGGGGTTGTCCGTGAGGTTATGAGGTAGGTTTGTGCCAAGGCATGACATTGACTGTCAAGAATGTTGTGGCCTTGACATAATCTTTAGCCAGTGGGATTCTGAGGAGGAGGAATCTAAGAATATTTGGGAAAGGATGCATAGTGTTCAGTGGCCTTTTGTAAAACTAGAATCTTAGCCAATTAGACAGATCTGTTGTCTGAGACCCTGGTACAATGATGCCTAACTGGCAGAACATATGTTGGGGAGATGATGGACTCCTGTTGTGACTCATGGGTAGCATGCTATTATGTACAGACATCTTGAGGCTAAACCACTTTCTATGGACTTAGAGCATGGATAACATACAAATGCCTTGTCAGAATAGGTGGGAGAATTGTTCCAATAATGTATGGACTGAGGCGGGGAGGCCAATAGTGATTTCTCAAGACAAGTATTTTTCACAGCCATGAGTGAGGAAAATGAGAGAGAACCTCCAAACTAAGGATGGATGTTGGCATGCAGACAGAAGATGCTGGGTTCCAGAAATAAGCCATTTCCTTTAAGAATACCCAGATTGCTGTTTGTCTGAGTCCTTCCATCATATCTTTGTGATCACTGTTTTTCATTGCAGAGAAGAAAGCTTTTGCAAATGAATTGTATCTAAATTTAAGAGCTGTGATCCTCTCATTCTGATAAGCAATTATAGGTATGCATTGGGTCTTGGGAAGGGAATGCCTGATAATCATCTCCTTTGTATCTTTGAGTCTCACAATGTAGTTTTAAGGCTCATATTTATATAAGGAACTCAACATGACCTGGAACCTTCTGTGGAGCTAACCGTGAGTTTGAGTTTGGTGAAGGAGACAAGCACTTCTAGACAGTAGGCCCCTTGAAGTTCAGAGACATAGGGTGGACATAGACACAACTAAGGCCTGCAGCTCAGGCTTACCTTATTATACCTACTCTCTGTCCCTGTGATTTTAGTGATGGCAATCCTAGATCATGAAGTATAGGATGAAAGAATATTGCATGGCATTAGGGGCCAGGTCAGACATACTCATCTTTAGCTCTGGAAACACTCTTTCTGTCTTTCTTGGTGAAATCACTTGGTTGGTGAGCATCATCAAGTTTCATCGAGTTGGATGCACAACCACACTGCTCCTGGATCTAATTCCAAGGCCACCCTTCTCACTGCTGGCTTGAAGTTTGCTCTCCCTCGAGCTAAGTCTATGGTCCACTCTGTACTGTAGGCTCTCCCCAAGCCCTCCGTACCAATGAAGCTTCTCTGCCTGCCCACGCCCACCACAATTCTCTAACTCCAACTTATTGTCAGAAAGCCACCATCAACTCCCTTCAAGGGCCATTCTTCCAGGAAGATGAATTGCAAGGACCCACAGGTCCCAGGCAAAGACCAAGGAGATGGGTGAATATGGAGATTTAGGAGAGAGGGGGTAAGAGCAGAAGAATGAAGTTAAAGGTTATTCTATTCCACTGGAACTCCTTCAAGTTACCACTAAAATAGGTCTTTGGTGCATTACATTTATTAATTAAACAGTTAAAAATTAGACAATTGATAGGCACAGAAATATTTATAAAAAGTATAAATACAGCTATTGATTTCTTGGAAGCATTCTAATCAAAAGTAGCACTTAAAATGCATCAGAGTATAAATTATGCCTACGTTATAATTATTATATCTTGCAATATTCTGCTAGATTTTTATGCTGTTTTTAAGTGTGTTAGTCACCGATATTTCAAGTTTGATATATATTTTGAAAGCTTCTTTAAGTGTTTCCTATCAGAGCTGCAATTTTTGACAATTTAGAAGTAACTCTCTAGACACTTTTGGATGCAACTTAGTAATGTACCATATGCTGTGAACATTACTTTTTGTGCTTTCCAAGCAACACTGGTGTGCCTATGAACCTGACCTGCACAAAGCAGTTATTTTAGTTCTTTAAGCTGCCTGCCAAACTGTTGTAGTAGCTTTTGATATGGGCAGATGGCCACTTCAAAACAAATCAAAATACAATATTTGGTCCCCAAATTTACCTGAATTCAAATCTTTGATGATGAATGCTTGCTCAGACTGAATTTCAGGTCTCACTAATTGTTTTGATATACTCAGGCAGTTTGCATGAAACATATTTGATCAAATAACTAACACAGGCTTCACTTCTTATTAGTCTGCTGTATAATGTCCTTTCTGGTGCTTTGTTAAACGTGATAATAAAGTTAGAAGATAAAATATTAATCTGCATCTCCTACCTAATATAAGATAGTCAATTGTGTATTAATAAGAGATATCAATCTACTTCAGAGACTATATATGTATGATTTAATTGTAAAAGCTTGAAGAAGTTTTAAATGTTTAATTTTCAAGCAGTATTTATGAGAAATGTGAACATGAGCAAAACACATAAGCTTAGTGGTTCATAACCCAGTAGCTATGGCACAAACTTCAAGCAAATGAAGGTAATTATATTGATTTAGGCATAATTATTTCCCATTTATTCTCATGCTACATTATCTTTCTTTGGAGCTTTCTTTTTTTTTTACCTTTTTCTTCCCTTCCTCCCTTTGTTCCTTCCCTCCCCTTCTCCTTCTCCTCCTTCTTCTTATTCCTCTATTCCTTTTGCTTTTTAAAAAATTTGTTTTCATTTTCCCCCCAGTGATCTCTTTAAAAGGCAATAGTGGGTTAAATAGATGATTTAATGTTATTATTATTATTTTTTGAGTTGGAGTCTCATTCTATCACCCAGGCTGGAGTCTAGTGGCACACTCATGGCCACGTCCAGCATTGACCTGCTAGGCTCTGGTGATCCTTCCACCTCAGCCTTCCAAGTAGCCAGAACTACACCCGGGTAATTTTTTATTTATTGTAGAGACTAGGTCTCACCGAGTTGCCCAGACTGGTCTCAAATCCGCGGATTCAGGCAATCTAATTGCCTCGACCTCCCAAAGTGCTGGATTACAGGCTGAGCCACCGAGTCCAACCCACATTAATTATTTGATTACAGTTCCATAGCTACTTATATCATTAACACAGGATACTTTTCTGGTTCACTCAGATTCACAGGATGTAGATTTAATATACTAGATGGCAAATTTTGCTATAAAATATTTTATTTTTCATTATATTACAAATCTTTTAATAAAAATGAAAACAAAAACTTCAATTATTTTTCACCTATAAAATTACAGAAATATGAAAAATTTGATAACATGCCCTATTAATGGAACTAAGGGGAGAAAGAGGCATTCTCATATTTTGTTGTTTAGTATGTAAAATGGAACAACTCTCATTGAGGGAGATTTGGCAACACCTAACATCACACATGCATTAATCTTTAACTCAGCAATCTTTATCTCAGGAGTCTACTCAATGATCCAAAGGTAAATCAACATTAACTTAAAATAATATAAGTCAACACGACAATATTTGTACTAATATAAAATTGAAATCAACTAAAACATTCAACTGTAGAGGTCTACTTGGGTAGACTGTAGTCTATATACACAATGGAGTACTGAACTATATATTTGTTAAAAGAGGTTGGGCATACTTTTGTGTAGTAGATTATATACTGCATATTCTGAGGTATAGTTAATTGATAAAAACAAATTTCAGAAAACAGTACAGTATGTTAGTTCTTTCATAGAAGCAGGAAGGGCATCTATCTATGTATCTCTTTCATGAGTTTGTGCACATTTTTTATACTTGCAAAAAAAAAAGAAAAGAAAAGAAAAGAAAGAAAAACACGTAAAATGGAAAGAAACAGAGTTGAGAAATAGCCGTGAAAGTGAGATTTCACAAAATGTAACTTTTAGATTTTGGGTCGATGTTGGTTCTAGAATATTGTAAATTATTTTTAGGATTAAAAGACGTAATAAAAGGCAAACTCTAATTATCATAGAAAACTAAAACAGATGTTTATTACAAAGTAATTTAACCACACAGATAAAACTATTAACTGAAATAGAATACAGTATTTTGATAATAGTTTCTCAGAAGTTCATAATCTTAGGAACACAGAATTGTAAATAGTGTTAAACCACATTCAGTCATTATTTTATAGTAAATTAGAAGTTACTGTAAGATAATTTAAATAATGTCATTGCATCACTGTAGCAACTTTTTTTTTTTTCCCGAGCCCGCGGGTTCGAGACTTGCCCAGGCAAATTGGCAAGACATCATCTCTACAATAAATCAAAAATTAGCCGGGCGTGTGTAGCAAAATTTATAATCTTCAATTTAAAGTATATATAGTAAGGTAGATATATTGTTTTCCTTTTTGAAATTATGTATTTCTAGTTTTCAGCTAGTTCTCACTGCTGAAAAACTTTAGCAACAGTAAAAACCCAGTAGTGATGAACACTTCTTGAAATAGGATATTGTGACTAAATACCATCCAAAGTATTAGGAATCTAGGAATCCTAAAATTAAATTGATGTGGAGGCAGAAAATATACCTAGAACATTCTTTCGTGCCAGAGATAAAAAGCTACATTTTTTATCTGATAGGACTGGTCAGATAGACACAAGTGTCAGTGTGAAGTATCTAAGGTATAAGTATAAGATTATTTGAAGTTCAAAAAAAATGACTAAAATTTATTATAAAACATTTGAGTATCTAAAAGTTTGTATTTATGAGATACTCAAAAATTATAAAAATAAATTACAAAAAGAAAATTATTAAAAAATAGAAAGAGAAGTAAAATTGTTGAAAATGTTTATAAGATTGATATTAGTAATTGAAGCAAAAGGAGTTAGCATATATTACATATTCCAGACAAACTATATTTTGTAGAAATCAAAAAGCCCTAGTGAATAAGTAAATGTTCTTGTTTACATAAGACTTCTAGATAGAAAATTTATCATAGAAAATGAATCATAGAAAAAGGAAAACATACATTTGCAGTTCTAAGGAAAGAAATCCTGGAATTGGTCACAGGATGAATAAAAAAGTTTACAACACAAAGGATCAATTTTATAAAACCTGAACTTACAGATCACCATTAAAGCTCAGTATTGCTAAAGTAAATATATAATATGATTCCTAGCCTAATAAAGTAGGAAATATTTTAACATTTTCATGACATATAGATATTAAAATAAAATTAAAACTCGATTTAGATAAGATGTTAAACTTACAGTAAATAAGAAGTTAAAAGAGAATTTAAACACACACACCAAAAAACCAAAGTAATTTGCTAAATCAAGAAAATAAATAATCAGAAGAAAAAGAAAACCTAGCTTCTTCAACAAATTAATTGGAGGAAAATTATGTTAAAAAGAGACTTAACCATGACCTAACAGAAATAACTTTTAAAAAATACAGTGAGTGAAACTTACATGATACTGATTTAAATTTAAAACATTAAAAAATATATTTTCAGACAACTGGTGAAATTTGAAAAGAAATGTGGTTTTAAATAATTATTAACATTTATAGCTGGGTGCAAAAATGGTACTGTGATTAGCTATGCCTGAGATTACTTTATAAAACTCCTCAAAATGGGGTTATGAATTTAATGTGTGTTTATGTTTTGTTTTCAACTTTTGAGAAAAAGTTAAAACAACAGAATTAATTGGTGCTATTTTATATTCATATTGCTGTCATTCTTATCACGTTATTTTTATGTATGCTTAGTCCTGGTACAAAAAATAGTCATTTTCCTGATAAAATTTATATAAAAAATGTTTACTACTTGTTTCTCAAATATTTAGTTACTTGATTCTCACTTTCTCTCTTTTTTGTTCTCTCTAGTCTCTCTGGGTTTAAATTGTTTTGCTATTTCCAATCTGATATTCCTGTACTTCATATTGACTTAAAAGTTAGTTTTATAAAATATAGACATGATTATATGTCCCATGCTTAGAAAATTCTAACTGTATAATTTTATTCACTTCCATTCAATCCACTTCTAAAAACACTTAGTGAACATCTATGTTTTAAAATTGAATGCACGCATGACCTTCATAAAACCTACACTAAAGTCAAGCTTGCAAAGTCTAATATCCTTATTATAGCCTTTTAATTGGACCATAAGTATTAGTCGAATCATGACTTCCTCATACTGATGGTCAAGCCAGGCCCAATTTCACCATCAGTTTCCAATTTTCTAAATTCATCAGATTCTTCTGAGTATCCACACTCTAGAGCATGCTAATACTACTGTCTGAATTTGCCTGCTCCTTTTTTGTTTGAACATTTTACATTATCCTTTAAGATCTAAGTCAAATGACATCTCTTATCCCTCCCTCAGAATGAGTATCTCCCTTGATGTCATGTTTCCAGTCTTCTTTTTAGTAATTCTCTCAATACCTCTTCATAGCAGCTGTATCAAACCCCTCATAAGCACAGGCACTCTTTATTATTAATAGTCACATTCCCACAGTGTAGCACATTGCCTTGCATACTGATGAATGCCCAAACGTCTTGAATTATTAGGACAAAATATTATAGTTTCCAAACTTTAAACTGCATTTCATTTATTCAGATATAGCTGTCACTTAAATATAAAATATGTAGTGATTTTGCACTTTTAGATCATCTGCATGAGTCATTGATCACCTCTGATATGTTTGAAATATCACTAATGTTACTGCTTCTGCTTTAAATTTTTTTCTCTTTTTTTAGGTTTTATTTGTTTTCAATATCTGTTAATATATTTGCATTCTGTAGGAAGATGTAGTATAAATGAAATTTTATTGGGTATCAAAAACTTTTTTTTCATTTAAATTGAAAATATGGATGAGAAAATAAAACACATTTAAATAATCCTGACTCAATAATCTGTTTTCATTAACTTTAATATATTAATATTTACAGCATTGATATGAGAAATATAAGAAAAAAATCCAACCTTTATATTGGGACATATGAATTGCTGTTTATGTAGACAAATATTGGTCAAATATTATGATTTTTATATAATTCAATCCAATGCCAACCTCCTATACCTCTATGCTTAAGAATATTTTAATATTCAATAAATTCAAGCACCATAATTACCATTGTTGTTTTTTGCACATTGGTAGAATTTTGACAATCAGTTTAATCAAATTTTAGGAAGAAATACACCAGCAAAATTAGAACACACATTATAAGATGTTATCTTTACATGAATTTTATTTGTAAAAAACCCACAATGTGTTTAGAAAATATGAGCTAACAAATGAAATTTAGCATCAACATTTATTCAGATTGACAATACTATCAAATACAAACTATTATTAGAACCAATTCATAAAATGTATCTTCTACTGTCTCTTGTTTTCTTACTTTTTGAAATTTTATAATTATAGTTATTCATATTTTATGAATAAGTTCAAACTATTTACAATATAAATAAATAAATAAAAATATCACAATCAATTTTTGTTCATTTGCTAGGGAAGAATTTAGTAAAAATGAACAAGACATTCAACATATAAATACTGTAATGGAATTGAACATAATTTTAGTCTTAGATGAGTATATAATTGAAAATATATTTTAAACTTTATTATATGTATTTGCACTGTATATCTATAGCCAATATGTGTGTGTTGATAAAACTGATTATCCTATTGGAAAGTAAAATATCTAGTCCCTCATGTAATTATTTAATTTTGATGATTCTTGTGGGATACCAAAATTAATCCACTATATGAAAACAACTGCTATGCTTTTTGCAGTTTTTTTAAAAAAGAAAAGTTATATTCTGTCATAGTTTGTGTTTCTCAATTTATAAAAAATAAAGACCTTTATTATCTTGATCATTTTATTTTGACATTTTTTAAAAATAAAAAATAAGCAAATTAGCTTATCTGGTAATAATAATTTCTACTGACAAAATAAATTATCAATAATTATTTTTAACCATGGTCCTTATTGGGAGAAATAAATTAAACACTAATCATACCCAGAGAAGGAAAATTATATCCTTTCAATTGTAATAAATTTATTCATAAATATGTGTGATGTGGTCCCCAGCTGTGAAAATAAGTGATGTCACAGGTAAACATGAAAACTATGGAATTTTTTATGACTGGATATTTATTTCAGAAGATATAACTGAGGGTTTCTGAGACAGGATTAGAGGTACCAGCCACTCTCCATTGGGAACAGAGCTCTAGTGACTTATCCTTTACTACCAGAAGAGCTGGAGGATTTAAACCCATAAATAGAATTGCATGATTTATTTCACAGGTATACATGTATAAATATTGATGACAACTTTTTTTGAAAAGCAAAGCAAGAAAGATTTAAGATTCATAACTTTAGAAGAAATGAGCATGATTATACTTTTCATGCTGAAGCTATTAAAATCTTTCTCTTAATTGTATATTCCCAGTGAGATGTAATCCTTATTTTTATTGTAGCTATTTTCATAAAATCACATTTTTATACAAAACAAAATTTTCCTAAGTAAAAAATATAATTAATTAAATTAAGAGCACATTTGAGTTGGAGTGTGGCTATTTAGACTATGAAGGCATAATTAGGGCACAATCCGCTTGGTGGGAATTTAGTCTAATTGAAGACCAATTATTTTATTTACTTGTAATTCACATGATGTATGCTTGCTAATACATGCAGCTGCTAGCCAAGTAACTAGGGAGAAACAAAGAGCCTTGGGTGGGTGATATTTGCAAACTCAGCAGTATAAAGCAAGAAAAAATAGTGTATTTTCACACATTAAAAAATGTTTTAAAACATTTATAGGCACGGTATCTGGCAAATTTCTTCTGTTCTAATTTTTTTGTATTAATTCAACAAAAATTATTCTTATATCATAAGTCACTATGAATTATTAGTAGGATTTTACTTTATAAATGTTTGTTATTAAGTAATATATGCATGTGTCATAAAATAATCACATGTTAATGAAGACCTTGTAAAAAAAATAACCACTTTCTCACTTCCAGGTCTACTTTACAGAAGAATTCTTTAAAATTGCATTTTATTTACCCTCCATAACAATAAAAATTGTCTCCGTTTATCAAAATTAGACATTTATCAATCCCTTGATGTTGATATATATATTTTGCCTATATTCTCTTTCTCATCTCTTGGTTTGACAATTGTTTTATTGTTTTGGTTTTTCTATCAATTATCTTTAATGTAAATATCATAATTAAACCAAAATTAATTTCCAACATTTTTTACTTTCTACCAAATTTTCTCCACATTTTATTTTGTATCTGTTGTAACTGTTTATCTTTTAACAGTTCTCATATTTTCATTCCATCTTTTAAGAAGAGCATTATCTTTCCTTGGCTTCAAAAGAGACTCAAAATTGAAAGTCATTAAACAATATTTGCATTATTATTGTTGTGAACATATTGGGGAATAAAATGCCAATTACCTTTCCAACTCAGATGTACAAAGTCACAATCTACTTGGTGAGAATTCACCCTAATTAAAGTTATTTGCTGAACTGGTAAAAAATTATTTTATGTCATGCTAGGAAAGTAATTTTCATTCTCAGTGTCTGTCATTTCTAGAGTATACATGTATTGACCATTTAAAAAATCACATGTACTGCTTTTGTCCTCAGTTTTAAACCATGCTTATCATTCTATTTTATTAGGTTGGTACAAAGGTAATTGTGGTTTTTGTGTTGATGATATTTGCCATTTGATATTAGAATATATTCTTAAATAAATGTGATCATGTTATACATCATTTTAGTGCACATTTCTCATTTCATGTTTTTTTTGCTAGTGATTTATTGCTTCCTGTTTATTTTATATCTATTTTTGACTACGGAAATTATGTTAGAAAAAAAAGCATATTAATTGATTTTTTTATTTGAGTACAAAATGGGTTGTAATGCAGCAGAGACAACTCACAGCATCTATAACTCAATTGACCCAAAAACTGCTAACAAACATACAGTGCAGTGATGGATCAAACTGTTTTACAAAGGAGACAAGAGTCTTGAAGATGAGAACAGTGGCCAGCCATCAGAAGTTCATAATGACCAATAAGAACAATCATCGAAGCTGATCTTCTTACAACTACACAAGAAGTTACCAAATAACTCACTGTCGATCATTCTATGGCCATTTGTCATTTGAAGCAAATTGGAAAGGTGAAAAGGCTTGATAAGTGGGTGCCTCATGAGCTGACTGAAAATCAAAAAAATCGTTTTGAGGTGTCGTCTTCCCTTATTCTATGCAAAAACAACAAAACATTTCTTAATCGGATTGTGACATGTGATGAAAAGTGGATTTAATATGACAACCAGCCATGACCAGCTCAGTGACTGGACTGAAAGGAAGCTCCAAAACACTTCCCAAGGACAAATTTCTTCCAAAAAAATGTCATGGTCACTGTTTGGTGGTTTGCTGCCACTCTGATCCAGTACAACTTTCTGGATCTTGGTGAAACCATTACACTTGAGAAGTATGCTCAGCAAATTGATGAGATTCACTAAAAACTACAATGCCTGCAGCCAGCTTTGGTCAAAAGAAAGGGCCTATTTCTCCACAACAGCGCCCAACTGCGCATTGCATAACCAGTACTTCAAAAGTTGAATGAATTGGGCTATGATGGTTTGTCTCATGTGCCACATTCACCTGACTACTTGCCAAACTGACAACAACTTCAAGCATCTTGACAACTTTTTGCAGGAAAAATGCTTCCACACCCAGCAGGATGAAGAAAATGTTTTCCAAGTGTTCATAGAATCCCAAAGCACAGATTTTTACACACTACAGGAATAAACAAACTTATTTCTCGTTGGAAAAAAAAAATGTGTTGGATATAATGGTTCTTATTTTGATTAATAAAGATGTATCTGAGCCTAGTTTTAATGATTTTAAATACACATTCTAAAACCGCAATTACTTGTGCACCAGCTTAATATTTCCTCTTTCTCTTAATAATTTTCTCTAATGGTCTGCACTGGAATTTTATTACTTGTTGTATAGATTTTTTTCTCATTTAAAACAATTTTTTAAAACTTTCTTTTTATGAATTTACATTGTAGTTTTTTTTTCCTTCCCTTAAGTTCATAATGAAAGTTCTTTCTAAGCTATGACGCTGTAACCTTTTTGAGATCTTGGACATTGAACATATATTTTTAAGTTTGTTTTCACACTTCATTGATATTTTTATAAGTAGATGATAAGGAAATTCAGTCTGAATCTTTTTTATTTTATTTTAACATGACTGTTGTCAATGTTAACAAATGAGTTCTATATTTTAGTTTCATATAACTCCATACATATAATAAGCTGTCTGAGTCTCCTGATTGGTTTATTTTTATGTTTCAAACATTATTATCTTTATCATCATTTTTATTTTCTTTCCACTAAAACATGATATAAACTTATTGTCAGACTTTTGTAGTTCCTTACACTGCTAAAATACATTGACCTAATTTTTTAAGCCATTGACTACCTATTGTCTATTTATATTGCCTAAGCAAAAATTTCACTGGACAAAGTTAAAAGGCAAGAAAGATTTTTAAAAATTAATTAATTAATTAATTTTTATTTCAATAGCTTGTGGGGGGTACACATATTTTTGGTCTGGGCTTTAAGTGTACCTACCACCCCTACCCGTGTACATTGTACCTGATAGGTAATTTTCTGTCCCTTCACCCCTTCCTCTCCTTCCGCTTCTGAATCTTTAGTGTTCGTTGTACCATTCTCTATATCGTTGCATATCCTTAGCTTAGCTTCCACTTGTGAGAACACGCTTTTTTCCTGAGTTAGTTCACTTAGGATGATGTTCCTCAATTTCAATCTCTTTCTGATAACTGAATAGTATTTCATAGTGTATATACACTACTTCTTCATTATCCACTAATGGTTGATTCCACACCTTTGCAATTGTGAATTTGCAATTTTGAATTGTGCAAAGAAGATTTTTTTATGAGGGATTATTGATTCACTTCATTGAAACAAAATTTGGGCTGTTTTTAAAACTGAGGTGGAGTTATCATAGACCATCAATGTTTGCTAATTGACCTTACCTAAAGGAAAAGCAAAGTCTCTACCTTCATAACAGGAGGTAGTTTTACAGTTTAGAGTAAGATGCCCCCAAAAGTCAAGCTCCATCCCTCATATAAAAACTGGGAGAAAAGGGTGATAATTTTCTAAATTATTATATTTCAAGGTAATGGCTCCCAGGCTTTTGAGAAAGACATTTCTGAGTTGTAAAGCTGCCAGGAGTCTTTTTAAAAAAATTAAACTTCAAAGGGAATAAAGAAGGAATTTACAGTGCTAAGTTAACTAAAGTAAATGTTCTAAAAAGAGAGATCAGTAGCTGAGTTAGGAAAAGGTCTTTCTAAAGATTATTCATACTGAGATAAAACATTGAGACAATCTTGTTATATATATATATTTATATATATATATATACACATATACACACATACACACACAATTATATAGTATGTATTCCCTCATATAATTGGCAAATACGTCAGTCTTATAGTTGAGTCTGTACCCATAAGAAATGTTATGGAATAAGAAGATGAACCGATTAATATTTCTTTTGTTCACAGGAGACATCCTTGGTTTTGACAACCCAAGTTACAAACTGGCTAAAAACTTGTTTTATGATAACAACACCCAGATTACAATTCTTATTTAGCTTTTATGTTGCTATTTAATTTTTAAAATATAATGTTCATTTTGAAGTAAATGTAGATTCACAAGAAGTCATAAGAAATAATACAGTAGGATATTATGGACCCTTTACTCAGTTTCTCTCAATGGTGACATCATGCAAGACTATAGTACAAGATCATAACTAGAATATTGATATTATTATGGTCAAACAGAGAACAGTTCTACTATAACAAGAATCACTCATGTTGGCCTACTTGATTAACCCTTAGCAAATATCAATTTATTCTTCTTTTCTGTAATTTTGTCATTTTGACAGAATCTTTTTTAAAATTTATTAATGATGGCCACATCTACTGGAGTTAGGTGGTATCTCATTGTAGTTTTGATTTGCATTTCTCTGATCATAAGTGAAGCTGAGCATTCTTTCATGTATCTGTTGACTGCTTTTAAATCTTTTGAAAAAGGTCTGTTCATATCTTTCAACTACTTTTGATTTTTTTTTTCCAACTTGAATTCCTTATAAATCCTGGATGTTAGATCTTTGTCAGATATATAATTTGCAAAGATCTTTTCCCATTCTGTGGGTTGATTACCTAATCTGTTGATGTTTTCTTTTGCTGTGCAAAAGCTTTTCAGTTTGATGAGGCCCCATTTGTCTATCTTAGCTTTTATGGTGTTTGATTTTGGAGATTCAGTCTAGAGTTCATTGGCTACTCTGATGGGCATAACAGTGCTTACTACATTTTCTTCTAGGATTCTCATAGTTTGAGGTTTTACATTCAGGTCTTTGATTCATGTAGAGTTGATTTTTGTATATGATGATAGGTATGGGTCCTGATTCATTCTTCTGATTGTGGTCAGCCAGTTTTCCCAGCACTATTTGCTAAATATAATCTCTCCTTCCCCCAAAAGTTGTTGTTGGTGGATTTGCCAAAGATGAGTTTGATGATAGACCAAGTTTTTGCTTCTGGAATCTCTGTCCTGTTTAATTGGTCTATATGCCTAATCTTGTACCAATACCAGGCTGTTTTGGTTACTGTAGTCTTGTAGTAAAGTTTAAAGCCTGAAAGTGTGATCCCTCCCACTTTGTTCCTTTTGCTGAGGATTGTTTTGGCTATTTGTGCTCTTTTTGTTTTCATATGAATTTCTCTATTGTTATTTCCAGGTCTGAGGAATATGATGTTGGTAATTAGATGTGTATTGTATTAAATCTATAGGTTGCCTTGGGTAGAATGGGTATCTTGACAATATTAATTCTTCCAATCCATTAGTATGAAATGTTTTCCATTTATCTGTGTCATACTTGATTTCTGTGAGCAGCTTTTTTCAGTACTCATTGTAAAGCTCTTTCACTGCTCTGGTTAGATGGATGCCAAGGTATTTCATGTTTTGTGTGTGGCTGTGATGAATGATATTGCATTTTTTATTTTTTTTCTTTCCCTGTTTGTTGTGACTGTATGGAAATGCCATTTTCAGTTTCCAGGAAGATGGTGGTAGAGCCAGTTGGACTGCATAATTCCTTGTGTAAGTGAGTGAGTGCATGGGTGAATTCGCATGCATGTCTGCGTGTAGGTGGGCCTGTGAGTGACTGAGTGGGGATTTAAAAGCAAGTGGCCAGGGCTCTCCTGGTGAAGAAACTGGTACTGCAGCTGCTCTGCTTACATCCTAATGCTACCCAGGGCACAAAAGCTGAGCTCTATATACTAAAATCAGCAAAGTCCTTCCTGGGAAGAAGCTACTGGAGTGACTGGTGTTGCTAGACTCTGCCTCATGACTGCAGCTCCAGGTCAGATACTGGCAGTGAGAGCCATGGAGGAAGCACAGTGAGGGAGCCAAAGGCTGAGTCCTGTAGAAGCAGTAGGGAGTGGCCTGCCCAAACCTAGACTTGCTGCTACTCTTTTAGAGCCAGAATAGGCTGCAAGGCCCTGCCACTGGGACCTGAGATCTGGAGACCATAGTACTTGCTGGGGAAGGAGCTTTCTTTCCTGACTCTGTGTATGGCAGGAACAGTAGTCTGTAGAGGAACTGATCTGCCAGCCTAAAGCCTGGCCAGAGAAGTGCTCCAAGGTGGCTTGAGCAGAAAAGCAGACCTGCATCTTAAGACCAGAGTGTGATCTCTTCATTGCTCTGGGGCCACTCTCCGTGAACCCAGAGAGGATCACCACCAGTGCACAAGCCCTGGTGGGTAATGGTGAATGCAGAGACTCATTTGATTCACTCCCCAACCATGAGCCAGCTGCCTGGCCATAGACACATATAGTGGATTTGACCAAGAAGGAGGCTGGTGAGTGCCTAGCTGACTCTCCGACACTGCTCCTAGCAATAAGTGAAAGAGATATGAATGGCAGGGTAGTGGCCAGAGGCTCCATTCCCCTGCTTCAAACTGGATGTGATAGAAGCTATGACCATGCTGAGAAGAAGAAATGGGCAGAAATCCCAGAAGACACTGAGTCAAATTACCCTTTCACCCACCATGGGCTTGCACATGCTATCAATTGCAGCAGCAGAGGATGAAGATTCTAACATCTCACATTTCAACAGTTAAGAGGGAACCTGTAGTAACAGACCTGCAGTTGCAGAACCTGCCATGAGAAGTAGTTCCTCTCAGAGTTAATAAACTTGAGAAATTGTTAACAGAAATTTTCTTGTTTGCTTTTTTTCTCACTTTTTTTGTGTTTCTCTGTCTCATTTGTTTGCTTTATTGGTTAGTTGATTTTCTTTTTCTTTCCTCCTCTTTTTCCCCTCTTTGTTCTTTCTTTTTTTTCCTTATTTTTCTTTCTTTTTCTTTCCCTTTTTCCTTCCTTCTTACCACTCTTTTCTCTTATACTCTGTCTTCGACTCAAGGGCTACACAAGCATATCCATTGAAAGGTCGTTTCATGTAGAGATAGAGAACAAATCACAGTTGACCCATTCACCAGATAACAAAGATTGTGACCCATCAATAGGTTCTGAATCTTGAGGTCTCTCCCCCCACACCTTAGTAAGTGCTCAGAATTATAAAACAGTAGCACAATGCCCCACTCCCAACCCTATTTCATAAATGAAGAAACCTGGAGACACAGATCTGGGAAGGACAAAAGGTAGAGTAAATATCAGAAGTGATTGCTTCTCCATTTCCCACTGAGCAACAGAACTAAAAAGGAAGAATAAAGAACTGCTACAAATGAAGAAAAAACATTGAAAAATCACTAGTAACCTTCAAAGCCTCAAAAAAGACTCCTTAAAGTAAACAGATACTGGAGCACAAGCAATGGACATATCCAAGAATGACTGTACAAAGAAAGTACTTACAGAGATCAGAGGATTGTTGGATTGAATGACTAAAAATCAAGAAATGCAAGGGCTAAAACTAAATGAAATTACAACAGAGTTGGAAAGACTCAAGAAAGCATATTTAGAAATAATGAAAATATGGAGTTCCATCCACTCTTTATTTAGGCTGCTCTTTCTTGGTCTATTGACTGAAGAAAAGAGACTTTTATTGAGACTTTTATTGTCTGGCATTTCCAAGTTACCTGCTTTTTTATCTTTAAGTCTGACATATATAAAGCAAAAATTAAACCCAGGGAACTCACCACTACGACTTTCTTTGGACTCTTCCTTGTATTTATTTTATAGATTGTGATTAAAGTTTTTATATTTATGAAAAGAACAAAGGGGGAAGATGGTAGCCAAGCCAGTCAGACGATGTGAGTCCCAGTGTGAGCAAGTGAGTGTAGGAAAATATTGTGTATGTGCTGGTGAGTGAGTGGGTGTGTGTGTGACTGACTGAGTGAGGGCTAGAGAGCTAGTGGCCAGGTCTCTCCTGATACAGTGACTGGTGCCACAGCTACTGGGCTTGGACCCTAGCTATTCCCGGGACACAGAAGCTGAGCACCATTTTCTTTCCATTTCTCATTCTTCTTCTGGGATACCAATCAGGTGTAGGTTCAGCCTCTTGATATAATCACACATCTCTTGTAGGCTTTGCTCTTTCTTTCTGAGATTTTTTTCTATTTTTTTACAGATCGTTCTAATTCCATGTTCTGGTCTTCAAGTTCTGAGAATCTTTCTTCAGCCAGATTAATTCTGCTTTCCTTGCTTGTCATTTTCTTATTTATTTCCTGGATGAAATTTTTTATTGTCTAAATTTCTGTACAAGTTCTTTCAGTGTTGCATCTTGTCATTCTTGAGCCTTATTTACTCTTTCAGTGCATTCCCTAATGCCTGTCGTATTCTGAGGCCAGTCATTGGGGCACCAAGGTCTGATTTTTCAGGAGTTTTGTCTTTGATATACTTGAAATTGCTTGTGGTCTTCCTTTGGTTTTTCCTCATTTGTAACATATCTCTTGTTTTTCTCTATTTCTGTTATTCAATGTCAGTGGGACAGGCTTTCTCTTCTGATGTTTGCTCAGTCCTCTATTCTTCCCTGATTCCACTGGATTTGTTCTATTTTGAAATAGAATGGTGGATGGGAAGCTTTATTGTCTCTTGTAGTTTTTGAAATTTGACTAAAGTAGGGGATGGGGTGCTAGAATTCAGAAACTACGTGCATATTACAAAGTTCACTTATTCTGGTATGTGTTTCCTGAGACCCACTCTCCATCACCACTCTATATGATGATGTAAAGCAGAAACCAATGGAAAAAACAAGTGGACACACACAGACACAGACATACACACACACCCCAAAACAAACTGGAATAACAGCAAAGTGCAACAAAACAAACAACAACAAAAAATCAAGAAAACTAAACACACACACATGCCTAGCACAAAGTGAATAGAGATGAAAAACAGGAATACCAGGAAAAAAAAAGGAATTCAGATCAAACCCTCACACATATATTGACACACTCCTTAAATTATAAAAAATGAAAATTAAAAAACCTGGTAAAACGAAACAGCAAAAACAAACTAATAATAACAACAAAATTGAAAAATGAATACTCAATCATTCATATACACACATAAACAAATGACAAATAAAAGAAGAAAAACAGAAAAAGAAAAAAATTGGGCAGATGCAGATCAAACCTTCACATATACATTCATGCACAAAGGAAAAATATTTTAAAAATAAATAAACTAGCAAACAGTCAAAGAATTTTAAAAATTAAAAAAAAATAATAAAATTTTAAAAAAACCTGCCCTCTTGTGACAGACTCTGTAATTTTTTCTTTAATCAGGTCTCTCCTGAGAGCCAACACTTTCACTCTCTCCTCAGTGTCTGGAGCAGGGAAGGAGGGGGGTTAGTAGAGGTGGATGGGGCTGCAGTCCTCCCCTCCCACTCTTGTGTGGTCAGGGAGATCTCCTCCCATGGGGATGTGCAGGGTTGTCTCTTCTTCTGGTATATTCTCTCACTGGGGATGCCCCAGCCAGACCTATCCTTGAATGGAGTTCTCCTATTGTGACTGATGTCCAGGCTCTGCCTGGATTTGTCCCTCTCAGTCATGACCCAGCTGTGTGGGTCTGACGTTAAAAGGATTGCTGGGGAGGAAGGGATTTGGGTCAGCCCCAGATGTACCACTCATCTCTTTGGAGTTTTTCCCTGACCTTTTCTGTCCACACCCTTTGTGTCATGGCTGGATCAGGGTAGAGGGTGGGGCTCCTGAAACTCAGCACTAGTCAGGTTCCCTCCAAAGTTTCTGCTTTCAGAATATTCCCTCTGGTTCATGATCAATCCCTGAGTGGTTGATACACCAGTCACAGAGATTGGGTTTTTTGCTCCATGGTGAGCAAGTCGGAGCACTTTCCTGCCCAGTCTTCAAGATGGTGGCCTTGTGCCTCCCTTATCCTCTTTGATGGGACTCTGCCTCTGGGATCCCTCCACAGCCCTTGCTGCCAGTGCCCGGCCAGGTGCTAAAGTGGTGAGGCAAAGCCTGGAGCTGACAGTCTCTCCTGCCAATGGTGGGGCAACAGTCTTTCTCTGCTGCTTTTCACAGGAAAACTTTTGTCCATTTTTTTAAAAAAATCGCACTCAGCTTCTGCGACCTTAGAAGAGCAAGGGGCCAAGCAAAGAAGTTGCAGCACCAGCTATTGCACCAGAGGCCTGGCCACTTGCTATCAAGCCACCACTTAGACAGTCTCTCCCAGCATTTTCTTCCCAGGGAGGGTTTTGCTGATTTAAAAGAAAGAAAGAAAGAAAGAAAGAAAGAAAGAAAGAAAGAAAGAAAATGGTGCTCAGCTTCTGTGTCCCGGGAATAGCTAGGGTCCAAGCCCAGTAGCTGTGGTACCAGTCACTGTATCAGGAGAGACCTGGCCACTAGCTCTCAAGCCCTAACTCAGTCAGTCACACACACACATGCCTAGCACAAAGTGAATAGAGATGAAAAACAGGAATACCAGGAAAAAAAAAGGTATTCAGATCAAACCCTCACAAAAATTAACTGTAAATGGATTAAAGACCTAAACATAAGACAACAAACCATAAGAATCTTAGAAAATGCAGGACACACCCTTATGGAAATTGAAACTGGCAACCAATTCCTATTCATGGTTCTGTGTCTCTGGTTGAACCCTAAGGAATCCACATGGAAACACCAAAGTTCCATAGG
>CAUYQG010032786.1:0-18539 GCA_963574415.1 Tarsius wallacei
ACAGACATTTGGCTCACAAAGCCTAAAATATTTACTATCCTTTACATTAAAAGTTCCTATGTTGTACTCCAAAATCCCATTACTAGAGCAATTTCAGGAAGTTAATACTGGTAAAATAAACTATAAGGCAATAGTTCTCAACTAGGGGTGGCTGTGCTCTCCAGGGACATCTGGCAATGCCTGTAAACATTTTTGGTTGCCACAACTGGTGGGGTGTGTGCTACTGACATCTATATATCATAGGAACCATCCTATAATGTACAGCATAGCCCCCATCACAAATAATTCTTTAGTCCCAAATGTCAACAGTGCCAAGGTGGAAGAACCCTCCACCCTCTATGTTTCCTTTGTTTTTGGTAGGACACTTTTTCAGCCACATTGATTATGTAAAATGAAAAAACAATGCTAAAGAGAGGTTCACATCCAAAAATGTTATCTAAGTTTGAGGACAAATATCATGACCTCTGAGGTGATATTTTCTTGGGCAATTGGACAGACACCAGATTCTCTAGTATAATCTTCCCCAAGATGCAGGTTTTTTGCTCTGTCCTATACTCCTGTCCCTTAAGATCTAAATCTCACCCACTGTGGAGGAACCTAAGAAAGTGAATGCAGTATAACTGCTTGAATGACAGAGCTGCTAAATTGACACTGGCCTTTGAGACTTGTCTATTAGTAGAGTCCCCATTATTGCCATGTCTGAAGCCTCAATTTGTAGCAGTTGCCCACTTAGGCCAGGTTCCTTCTGACAATGTGTAAGACCCCACTGTGAGCAGTGACCTGCTGAGGAGGCAGGAAACAGTGCTTTGTTGCCTATTCCAGCTGCTCTGCTCTTCTGAGTATAAAATGACAAAAGAAGAGTTTGCATCCAAGGAACATGGAATCAAAGAACCTCGGGTTTAGATGGTACCTTAAAGGTCATCTCTATAGACACTGATGCTAGAATCTGCTCTTAGCACCTCAGGGTGCTTTGTCTGGTGACAGGTGCTATGAAACCTTGGGCAATCCAGTCCCTTCTGTGAGTTATCCAAGTGGCAGATACACTTAGAAAAGGTTGAGTCCAGGCATGAAAGGGAAGCATTTGTGCATTTGCTGGGCCAGTCAACTGGCTTTTTCACTTTATTTTTGCACTAGGAGAAAATTAAAGAAAGATTGAAGTCACTTTTCATTCTTTCATTTCATACGCAGTGCATCCAAATAATCTAAGTACAGTATCATTCCAGGGTTATCCAACTTTTAAACACATTTCATTTGTGTGATTAGTATGTCAAATGCCCACCTGCATGTCTTATTTAGATTTGGGGAGCAATCTTTTACTTCCCCTTTCAGGTACGCACTTCGAGCAAACTTTGGTTGAACTGCTCATTTAAACTGAAGTTTAAATGTAAAGCCAGGGGGCACGGTGGCTCATGCCTGTAATCCTAGCACTTTGGGAAGCCAAGGTGAGAGTATTGCTTGAGCCCAGGAGTTCGAGACCAGTCTGGGCAACAAAGTGAGACCTTGTATCTACCAAAAAAATTAAATAGAAGCCATAGTGTAACGGGAAGCCCACATTTTCAATGACTCATGGTATCTTGATAAATGCCACATTAACGTTAGAGAAGGATGCTTATTTTTTAAATGAACACCAAAACAGAACCTCTCAGGATTCACCAGATCTACAAACCTTACATAACACTTGGTGACTCTATGATAAGAGAAGGTGAATTAAGCTAATAGAAGTTATTTGTTTTCTACCTGAGTGGTTGCAGGGTCCCTTAGCACAAGAACTAGAGAAATATGAGATGCTGCTGAGCTGATCAACTTTGACTTTGTGGGGTGTGCCATCTGGTATCTGATTTGGGGGCTCAGTGTGAGCCCCAAGTGATACTTGAGGTAGGCTTAAAGCAGACCTTTGAAGTCACCTGCTTGATAGCACATCACAGCAAGCAGGCCTGTCTGCAGCACTGCCTGTGTCTCCGCCACATGCCCGGAAGGCCACAGAACTACCAAGGAATCCTGCCAGACTGATTTAATGGCCAGCAGGGGAGGTGAGTAATCTCTAACCTTTAAAAGACAAGAAAAAAGAAAAAAGAAGTCAACACCAGTTGTTATTTCATATGGGAAGCCCTGAATAATATGTCGTTCTTTCAACTTCAGAATTTATATTTTGAACAAAAGGAGGCAATGGGGGAAGCTATTTTTATCTTCTTGCTCTCTAAGAAATCCTCTGGAGAATATTGTTTCTGTTATTTTAAAAGATCCCCATTGTTAGGTCTTCTACTTTAGATTTAACTCATGGTCACCAAGTACAGTTGAGATGAGGACTTATTTGAGTGCAGTCAGTTATCTTGGGAAGTGATATCAGAAAAGGCCAATGGAGAGGTGGGGAAGTAAAATAGGGAGTGACAGGAAGTCAATTAGGGGAGTATTATCATGCAAGTGTCTACTATGGGTAACCTGGGCTCAGTCTCACTGGGGAACTCTGGAAGACACTATAGACTATGTATTCAAGAAATGCCAACTGTGGATAAAGAAGTTGGACATGTATTCCCCAACACCAGCCATCATTGGTTGATCCAGCCGCGTACAGGATCATTAACTCTCTGGCACTTTTATAAGCTGTATTTATACCTACAACTGGAATTTTTCAGAGAGCCTCAGGCACAGTTACAGGTGTTCATAGTAAGCAACTTGGCATGTAGAGGTGAGGGTGAGCTGAGACAATGTGGTAGGACACTGAGAGCGTCTGTCCTAAGAATCTTACATTCATCCAAGTTATAAGACAGGGAACCCCCCCCCAAAAAAATAAAAACAAGAATTATCTTTTGGAGGGTAGGCTCCTTGTCATACACTCAGAATTTGTTCCTCCAGATCAAACAGTCAACCAAAATTTTTATCTGGAAGTTTTAAGAAGGTTTTGTCATGATTTGCAGAAGAAATGTCCTGAGTTGTGACAAACAGGTGATTGGTTCTCCCACCATGCCAACGCACCTGCCCATAACACACTGAGTGTTCAGCAGTTTTTGACCAAAAATAGCATGACCCTCATGGTTCACCCTTCCTATTCACCTGATCTTGGCCTGAGCGACTTTTTCTTATTTCCCCGAATGAAAAAAAAAGTCCTCAAAGGGAAACATTTTGCTGATATGGAAGAGTTGAAACAAAAAACGGCAGAAGTACTAAAAGGCATCAAAATCGACAAGTTCTAAAACTGTTTTGAGCAATGCAAAAAGTATCTTGATAAGTGTATTGTATCAAACAGAGAGTACTTTGAAGGTGACTGAAGTTTAAACATGTAAGAATAAATACACAACTTTTTATAAATAAATTCTGTATTTGGAGGGGTCCCCCTTGTACATCTAGGGATTTAGGACCCAGGTGTCTAGGAGACATTCATCCCTTCACTCAACAAGATGGTCGCAATCTTGTCTCCATGAAGCTTACAGTCAAGAATGATCTAGCATAGCTATTTATTTATTCTTGCGTTTGACAGGTGCCACAATATGCTGGCAAACAGGATTCTAAACAGAGCCTAGATGTCACTAGGACATGTGGTTTTAGATGCCAAACCTCCACATTTGAGTGAAACATACGCAGCCATTCTTTCCTTTGTGAATACAGAAGTCTGCAGGCCCTCATCTTCACACATCTACTTCTGTTGTTCTCCTCCCTAGAAATGCCCTCCCTCCTTCCTTTAAGGTCCAACTCACATGCCTTCTACTTTATGAGGCTTTCTCCAATTCATGGCTTCTTTTCTCCCTTAAATCTATCTAGCTTTCGTTTGTAGCCACATTATTTAATGCTTAACTGTAGAGCCTTATATAATTTGCTGTATTGTCATGTGATAGTTTCTCTTGAGCAAGATCATGAGCTCTTCAAGGGCAGGAACAACATCTGATACTGCCAAATCTCTCCTAGAGTCTAACATAATGTGGAGTGTGCAGCAGGCACTTAATAAATTGTTGCTGATTGATGGTTTGGAAGATGGTAAATGTGTTCTCCATTCCTATTGATTTATTTTGGTCAAATGTAATTTTTTCCCAGTAGCATGATCATGTGATTTCTTTTGATCTATCTTCGCTTTATATTCCTGACAAATCTTGGTTTCAAACTTGCTGATAAGCAAGAAGCATTCATTCTGCTTCTAGATCTGCAGTCATCTACCTTATATGAGGAGACATTCTTAGAAAACCAAACATCTGACTGCCTTCTATGGTTCAAGTACAGTTTGAGAAGCTATAAACTTGACCTCATATCCTGTTCAGCAGTTCGTTTCCAAGTGGTAGGGTGGTGAACAATGCAGTTTCCAGTGAGCATCCTGGAAGTCAGTTCTCCACAATATTATTTGCTTGAAGTAAAGCCTCAAGACATTGACCACACTCATGCCCAAAGATAAACATGAAACACACTTTTTAAAAAAATCAAGGACAAGTGCCTTTCCCAACCATTGGTGCCAGTGTTCAAAATATCACCATTCTGATGTTACTCAGTCCCTCTTTTCTTGAGTGAGCCCAGGGTAACATAACATATTGTCCCAAAAGGTTAACTTAGAAGAAAAATGGTACTAGTACAAAATTAGCATATTTCCATGAGTTTAATGAAAAAACCAGAACTGCTCATCTTTCAGCATTGAAGGTGAAGCCTCCCATTCTTCCATGAGGCTCTCCTGCTATCACTAATACCATGGCTTTGTTAATTCCTTCCAATTTTCTCAAGAAAAAAAAATGCACCTCTGCTGTAGAGCTATCATTATAAGTTTTCAAAAATCCTTTGTGATATTTGGTACTTTAATTTTGTGAAGTTTGAATTGCTGGCTTTTGTTTTTGTTCTTGTTGCATCTAGACAAGTAGTCATGCTGAGTAAATTTTATTTAATTGCTCTCAGACTTTTTTTGTTTTTAGTCAGGGTCTTACTCTGTGAGTACGTACATTGACATAATCACAGCTGGATTACTGAAGCCTCTACCTCCTGGGCTCAGGTGATCCTTCTGCCTCAACCTCCCAAGTAGCCTCCATGCCCAGCTATTTTTTTTTTTTCGTAGAGACAGGGTCTCACTATGTTGTCTAGGCTGGTCTTGAACTCCTGGGCGCAAGCAATTCTCTTGCCTCAACCTCCCAAAGTGCTGGGATTATACTGCACTCAGCAGCTCTCAAACTTTCTAATGTGCATACAACATAGCCTAGACATCTTGTTAAAATACAGATTCTGACTCAGTGAGTCTGTGGTGGGACCTGCAAGTTTGCATTTTTAACAAGTTCTTAGGTGATGTTGATGCTACTGGCCAGCAGACCACACTTTAAGTAGCAAGGCCCAAATTTAGCTATTGTAAACAGAACACTAGATTTGGAGTCAAGAAAGCCAAGTTCAAGTCCCAGTTCTCCTAAGTATGTGACTTTGGGCAAGTCTTATATCTACCCTGAGAAGCAGCTCTTTATTTGCACTGGATGTAATAACATCTCCTTTACCTGCTTAAGGCAAAGATACAATGAAATAAGGTATGTGAAGGCACTGTGTAATCATAGCCTTCTATCAGGTGTGTTATCATTATTACTATTTACTTTGAAAATGACTGTTAGTTCCTCACATGTGCCAGCTCTTTCAGAGTCATTACTGCCTGTTGAGTAAATACACGTGTAGCCATTTTTCTTTGATTCAACAGGCAATAATGGGTGCTCAATCTAAATTCTCAATACTCAGATTGCCAATTTGTTGGTCTTTAATGACTCCATCTGAGTCATTACAGACGATTGGATTCATCCTATTGCTGAGCATGCAGCTCCTCTTCCTGCAGAAAGTTCTTAGGCAGGCAGAGCTGTGGATGGGGATGGGTACTGAATTCCAGCTCACCAATGTGGTTTCTCTAGGCTCAGAACCTCATCTTCATGGTTGACAGGGCTTTACACACAAAGAAGCCATCACTTCCTGCCCTGGGAAGTGCCTTTGGAATTAAGAGTTGTGGGAGGCTGTAGGCTCTAATCTCCAGGCTCTCTTTACCACATCACACAGCACAGCACACCAAAAAGGAACTCAGTTCTCCAGTTATGTAGGTGAGAGAGTCGATCTCCTCTCTTACTTAATTTACATGACTACAGTGTTTCCCTGGAAAATCTTGCTCACATAAGTAGATATGCAAGCACTTCACAGGGAAGAGTGTCATCAGAATTGCCAGAGATCAGGAAAGCCAGGCAAAGTGATCATTGTAAAGCCATTTAGAATAAAACTGTTGCAATATTTTGCTAGCTAGGGATTTTGATCATTTAGCTCAGTGTACCTCCCCACACACCGCTTCCCAAAATTCCTTTTTATAGGGTCCTAAAAGAAATCTCAATTATTTGGAACCTACATCAGATCCACAAGAATATTACTCTGCCTATCTGGTTCTCTATGCCTAATCTCTTCAAATAAAACTAACCACATTGTAAGTGAAGATTAGCAATTAGTAGTACTTGTCAAACGTTGTACTTTTGAGAATTTCTATGAACATGTAGGTTCTGATTCAGTAGGTTTGGGGGCAGCAACCTGAAGATTCTACTCTTCTGACACGCTCCCAGAGATGCTGATGTGGCCAGTCTGCATACCCTACTCTGAGTAGAGGAGTAGATTAGTGGACCTAAGGAAGCTTGCTGAACCTTTGTATATGCTGATTATTCAGTGCTATTTAACTGCTTCTATAAGCTAAAGAAATGACTCTCCAACTTGAGTGCATAACCCCTGGAGGGTTTTTTCAAACACAGACTCTGGGCTCCACCCCTAGAGCTTCTGAGTCAGTAGGTCTGGGGTGGAGCCTGAGAATTTGTATTTCTAACAGGTTCCCAAGGTGATGCTGTTCTTGCTGGTCCAGGGACCACACTTTGAGAACCACTGCTATAAAACATTCTAGTAATTAGCTGCCAGAACTAATTCCAAAAATGCAGTCTCTCCCTGCAGAAGCTAGCCAACAGATACAAGCAGGGTGCAGAAGTTATTTGTTCAGCAGTTAATTCTGAATGATGCTATAATAGCTATTGTGCAAAGGGTATTACATAAATCTGAATATTTGAAATTTGCTGTGTAAGGCAAGCATGTTGGACAGAGGGGCCTGTTCTGCTGCCTATCTCCAGGTATTGGAATTCAGGAGAAAGGGGCTAAGGAAAGAACACCCTGAGATGGAAGAAGAGAGATAGCTGCCCCTCCCCCTACACACACACAGTGTATGTTGTTTCTACCATCCCCATGTACATGATTGCCAAAGCTTCCTTTCTTTCAAAGACTTCCCACACGGGGTCATCTGCCTTTGCAGAAACTTCTTTTAAAGCAAACCAGAAGGCACAGCAGGCACAAATAGGAGTTCCGTACTGCATTTCTGAGACAGGGCCCCACCTCTGTGCTTGTGTAAAAGAAAAAAAATACAATACTTGTTAAAGAATGGTAAGGCAGAGTTTATTCAGGGAAAACATTGAGGTAGGTAAAGGGGTTACTGCAATGGGGTTTTGCAGTAGGGGAGAGATCAGGTTCAACTCAATACAACAAGGAATAGTGTGGAGTTACAGCCAAGGAGCAGGTGGGGTCAGTGGATGGAAAATTGCTAAAAGGAAACATCAAGGATAAGGGAGGGATTCTGGCTAAACCAATCTGTCAAGCTTCTTGCTGAAGGCAGGCCGAGGTAATCAGATATCACCTGGAAGATGGTCCGAGATGAATTTGGTCAGATATATAGAGTAATCAGATACAAAGTGTGGGAAATTCTGGCTAAAATTGGGCGATGCAAAAACAGACAAGGATGTCTGAATGCCAAGGCCTAGTTGGGAAAAAGGTTCAGAGGAGTCTGACTAAAGTTTGGTCAAGGAGAGAGTCTTTGTCAGTTTCTTGAGGTGAAAAGTCCACAGGGAGAGCCCTGGCAGCTAATGTTCAGTCTCAATTACTGTTTGATGTCAATGCAGTTAGAGAGAGGTGAAGGAGAGCTGCAGCTGAAGTCCAGTAGGTACTGACTTTGGTATAGTGGAATAAGCATTGCTTCAGAACCCCCAAAGTTCTGTGTGTGAAGCTATGAGCTATTAATGTGCCCTTGGTCGAGTCACTTAACCTCTCGGGGGGGGGGGGTCTCAATTTTCTCATCTGCAAAATAGGTCAGCAATATTATAATTGTGAAATCCACCCAGTCTTTTCCATAACAAAGGAAGTGGAATGGACTTGCCAGAGCACAATTCTGAAACTTTGTCCTAGGTTCCTTTCTACTGCAGCCCCTTTCAGTCTTCCTGTCTTAACTAAAGGTTGGGTCGGGGTGGAGGGTGTGGCAAGTCAACAGGGGTCAGGGACTCAAAGAAATAGATTTGGAACACTATAGCCAGGAAAAGAATTAAAGGATGGAGGAAATCACTATACCACTGTAGAAATACCTGTGAAGGTCACAGGTCCACTAAAAGGTTGGTATTTCATTGGAAGAGTATATAGCACTTCTCCTCCCCACACGTTGCCACCACATCAACAGGGCTCCAGTATAATAATAGTAGATTACAACTGAAAGAACAAGACACAGACTTTCTCTGAGGAGGAATATGTAGGGAAGTCCAAAGTCATAGGAGAGAAAAAAACAAGAAAATAGAGAAATTTAAAACTTCTGGTGCCTATTACTACAACAAACATTGAATATATCCTGACCCCTAGGTTAACATAAACTCTACCTGTAAAAACCTATTTACATCAGTTCCTATTAACTGATACAATATGTTCAGTTTTGGGGGAAAAAAATCACAAGTCATGCCAAAATAAAAGATATATAGTCTGAAAAGACAAAAGCATCAAAACCAGACTCAGATGTTAGAATTATCAGGCAGAGAATTTAAATAACTATGATTACTATGCTAAGAGCTTTAGTAGAATAAGCATAAAACATCACAGCTACATGGGCAATGTAAGCAGAGAGGTGAAAACTCTCAGGATGAATCAAAAGGAAATGTTAGAGATTTTAAAAAGAGAGAGGAAAAATTAAAAAAAAAAAAACCACACTGGCAAGTCAGGCATGGTGGCACCCAGCACTTTGGGAGGCTGAGGCAGGAGGATTGCTTGAGCCCATGAGTTCGAGGCCAGCCTGGGAAACATAGGGAGACTTTGTCTCTACAAAAAAATCAAAAAATTAGCTGGGCATGATGGCACACACCTGTTGTCCCAACTTCTCAGAAGGCTGAGACAGAAGGATCACCTGAACCCAGGAGATCAAGGGTGCGATGAGCCATGATTGTGCCATTGCACTCCAGCCTGGGCAACAGAGTGAGACCCTTAAAAAAAAAAAAACCTGGCAGAAATGAAGAATGACTTTGATGGACTCAATGTAGCTGAGAAAAGAATCAGTGAACTTGAATATAGGACAATAGAAACTTCACAAACTAAAATACAAAGAGAATAAAAATTAAAAAACCCAACAGAATAGTCAAGAAATGTGAGACAATATTATCAAAAGGTATAAGATACACATAATTGGAATATTAGAAAGAAAAGACAGAATAAAGGAGAAGACATATTTGAAGTACTAATGGCCAAAACCTAAAATTAAAAACACCAAGCCATATATCTAGGTAGCTCAATGAACACGGAGAAGGATAAGTACTCATAAAACCATACTTAGGCATATCATATTCAAACTATGAAAAACCAAAGACAAAGAGGAAATCTTTTTTTTTAGATTGGAAAATGTAGTTTATTTAGAAAGTAAATGAGGGTGGAGAGGTTCACCTCCCCAAGGTAGGGGAGGGGACAGAGGAAATCTTAAAAGAAACTAGAGCATAGGGAAAACCTTACATAGAGAGGGACAAGGATAAAGATTACATTAGACTTGTCAGAAAAATCACAAGCAAGGAGAGAAATATTTAGTGTTAAAAGGAAAAAAATTTACCAACCTAAAATTCTATATCCTGCAAATTTATGCTTCGAAGTACAGGAGATAAAAACTTTCTCAGACAAAAACTGAGAGAATTCATTGCCAGCAGACCTGTCCTGCAAGAAATATTAAACGAAGTTGTTCAGACAAAAGGAAAATGATATAGGTCAGAAGCTCAGTTCTACATAAAGAAGAGTACTGGAGAAGGAATAAATGAAGGTAAAATCAAATATTTTTATTTTTCTTATTCTAAAAGACAACTGCATATTTAAATCAACTAAGCAATCTATCAGAGCAACAAAGAATTGAATACCACATATTCTCACTCATAAGTAGGCCCTGAACAATAGACACATGAGCACAAGAGAGGGACTGACCGGCAGTCGCTGGGCACTCCTAAGCAAAAGGGTGGGGGACACACGACAACATAAAGGGTACCTGGGTCACTACCAGGGGAGTGAGGGCCACCTGGAAGCCCAAACTTTACCTGCATGCAGCCTACTTACGTAGTTAATTCTCACTTGTACCCCACATCTTTATAATAAAAAAGATAACTATTTAAATCAACAATAGCAACAACATATTGGATGATTATAACATGGATAAGTGAAATGAATGGCAGTCATGTCATAAAGGATGTGAGAGAGGAATTGGGAATGCTGTGTTATAACTGCACCCCATGTGAAGAAATACAGTATTATTTGAAAGCAAACTTGAATTCGGTATAAATGTTTATTTTAAAAGTTAGAGCAGCCATTAAAAATTGTTTTAAAGAAGTATAATTGTTATACTAAGAGAAGAGATAAAATGCTTAATTAAAACCAGAGAAGGCAGGAAAAGGGGTGGGGGGAAAACAACAAATACAAAAAATTGAGAATGGTTACCACCATGGTAGATATTAATTCAATTATATCAATAATCACCCTAAAAGTTAATGGCATAAATACACCAAGTAAAAGACAGTGACTGTCAGAGTATATTATAACAAAACAAAACCCAACTCTATGTTATCTACAAGAAACCCACTTTAAATATAAAGACTCATGTAAGTTAAAAGTAAGTTATACCATGCTAATATTACTAACCAAAAGAAAGCTAGAGCAGTTATTAATTTCAGACAAAACTTCAGAACAAAGGAAACTATCAGGAATAAAGTGGGGCATTACCTAATGATCAAGAGATCAATTCTCCAAAAAAGAGACCACAATCCTAAACGTGTATATATCTAACAACAGAGCATCAAAATACATGAGGCAAGAATTGATAACACTGAAAGAAGAAATATACAAATCTGATATTATAGCTGGAGACTTCAATATTCCTCACCAGTAATTGATAGACAAAGGAGGCAGAAAATAAGTAAGGGATATAGTAAGGGCAGAATGTCTACTACTCTGGAAAGATTCATAAGCTAACTTTCATAAGGATTGTTTTTAGAAAAAATATAGAGGTTAAATTGGAGAAACAAAATATTGGAAATAGAAAGACCCCCCTCCTGCACCCAGGGAACTGTTGTAAGTCTATAAGCAAGAGGCTTGGAATAGAATAGCTGCAGAAGAAGAAAGAGACAAATTAGATCACCATTTTCCAAAATATGTTCTGGGAAAGTTCCCTTTAATGTTGCTCTGTGGCCAAGTAACTTTGGCAAACAATACAAGTGATAGCCCCCATATCAGATCCCCATATTGAATGCACATTATTAAAAGCTCTAAAAAAATTATCTGTAAAGAAACCTATTTAACTCTTTCCAGTGTAGCATTTCTTAAATTTATTCGATATGCATACTTTTTACTTTTTGGTGACCTCTATTAACATCCCAAGGAGCTAATGTGCTTCAGAACATGCACTAAAAACACTAGCACAAAAATAGGGAGATGGAGTCAACAGAGCTTAAGGATCACTAGATCTAGGAGTAAACTAATGGAAAAGGGTGAAGTTGGCTTAGAAGTTTCCCACCTGGGAGAACAGAAGAAGGATGATGCCATTATCTATTACAGATAGCGGGTGAAAGAACACATTTGGAGGAAAAGATTCAGCTCTTGGATACTACCCATTGAAATACTGCCATAGCATTTATTTGCAAATCTTCAGGAAAAAGATGGAAATTCAGATCTGGAGTTTGAAGGAGAGGTGAGGTGTTGATATAAACTAGAGATTGTTGAGTATAAGGGTGACAAGTCAAACCATGGAGGTGGAATTCACTGACCACAAAGAACTTATTTTAATATGACAAGATCAGAAGTGCCAGAGACAGTCTTGAGTAATACCAAATTTACAAATAGGCAGAGGTAGAAGAGTCAGATAAAAAGACACTGAGAAAGCTAGGTTGAAAGTTAGGAGGAGAGGAAAGAGTCTGGAATTCATTATGGAAGAAGGGAAAGGTTTCAATTAAACTACAGATATTTACTGAGCACCTTTTTTTTTTGCCAGGCACATAGTGGGGGATGCAGTAGTGAAGAAACCATGCCCATGCCTTAATGGAGCCTACTGGATTCCCACGGAAATGTTAACATGCTTAACCATCTCAGATATTGTGTGTCTCTGCTCAGAGTTGAAGAAGATGAGGATTAAAATGTAGCCATTGAATTTATTTTCTTAGAAGTCATTGTCAAGTTTTGGTTGAGTGCTAGGATAGAATCTAGACTGTAGTGGTTTGAGAAGTGAGTAGGAGGTGAGAAAATAAAGCTAGCAAGCATAAATTACTTTTTAAAGCATAATTGGAGACAACAAATGCAAAGGGCTTATTAAAGAAGGGGAGATTGTGCAGAAGGTGGAAAGGACGTGGGGTTAATGAGGACTTTTTAAAAAAAAATATGGGAGAGAGACATAGGCATATTTTAAAGTTCATGGGAAATAACTTACAGAAAGAGTTTGAGGTCATGGGAGAAGAGGGAATAAACTGTACTAGGAAGAAGGAAAGGAAAGCCAGAACCCAATGAAAGCAATTGACCTTAAAGAAAAGGAAGGTCATGGCCTTGATTTTCACCGGAGGGGAAGATGGGAGCAGGTTTAGGTATTTATATGGTGGCAGAAAGTTGAGAGTAATTTCCATCTGATGACTTGGATTTTCTCTGCCAGATAGAAAACAAGGTCAGCAGCTGAAAATGAGTCTTGTCAAGTGCTAAAGAAAGAGCATTTTAATATCTGTGGGCTTGGCAACCAATTGACAAGGGAATGAGAAAAGAGTAGGTACCAATGTGAAAGCAATCTCTTTTACAGAATTTGGGTATGGAAACAAAGGGACAGTCTCTCCTTCCTATTTATCTCAAGGTGGTCAAAAGTATAGAGAAGAAATTAAAGTGGAAGTGAGGCAAGTTGAGAGAGTTCACAAAGGATATATTTAAATTTCAGTAGAAGAATATGGATTACAAAGAAGGAAGACTTTTTTTAATTTTTAATTTTAAAGATGTGGGGTACAATTCAGGATTAGGTATACAAACGTTCATTATGCAGTTACCCTTGTTGATGAGGGAAAGGCGTTCTTAACTCCAAGAGAAGTTTGGGATTAGAATAGCCAGTCAGAGGAGACTGGAATGACCTAGAATGGTTCAAATAGAGGTTGAGACGGTGTGACCTCTAAGGATCACACAACTTTCAAATTCCATCATATATTTCAGTGGTTCTCACCCCTAACTACATACTAGAATAATCAGAGTAACTCAAATAGACTATGCCCAGACCTCAAACCCATAGATTCTCATTTCATTGGTCTAAAAACAGGGTGGCCTACTCCAAATGTGGTCCACAGACTGGCAGTGTCAGCAGCATTGGCAAGACCCTGGGACCTGACTCCACCCAAACCTGCTAAATCAGAATCTGCATTTTAACAAGATCCCCAGTTAACCTGTATACCCATTAAAGTCTGAGAACTGCTAGACTAAAGTATGGTTAGAATGAAGCCAAAACATGGGTACTTTTTTGAAGCTCCCCTAGGAAATTCTAATGTGCATTTGGAGTTGAGAACTGTGACTGGGTAGAAAAAGAGATCATTTTAAAACTGAACTGAACTCGTGTGATGAAAACCTCATAGTAGCATGCACAAAAAAAGTGCATGTAAAAACTGGTGCAGTCCAAATAAGGTCTTTAGTTAATAGTATTGTACCAAAGTCAGTTTTGTGGTTTTGATAATGTACTATGGTTATGCAAGATGGTATTATTAGGGGAAGCTGGGTAAGGGATACATAGTAGCTCTGAACTATATTTACAACTTCTTGTTAGTCTTACATTATTGGGAAATAGGAAGTTACAGAGAAAATATTTTAAACTAAGAGAGAGCCTGCCTAGGATGAGGAGCAGCCGTTCTCCATCATCATCTAAGAAGTAAACAGGCTCCATCATTCATTTGGAGAAAAGTCACTGGAGGATTTAAAGCAGAGGGAAGACAGGTTCAGAATTGTGCTTTAGAAAAATAAATCTGATGGCAGTATGGAAGGTAGACTGAATGCAATAATAATAATAATAATAATAAGTTAGGAAGCTGTTCCTGCCATTCAGATAGATTATAAGGGCTAGAACCAAATCAGGAGCAATGGAAATGGAGCAGGAGAGGATGGATTTGAGAGATTTTATGACTGATGCAAGGGTCCTCAATCTTGGCTGTGTGTTATACTCCTGTGGGGAGCTTTTTAAAATATATATGCCTGAACCCTCGCTAAGAGGTTCTGATTTAATGGTATGAGGGAGGCCCAGGCATCTGAGTTTGTAAAGTTCCTCAGGTGGTTCAAATGGGCTAGGGTGAAAGGGGCTGGATCAGAGGCTTGGACTGAGGAGGAAGAAAGTGCAGAACAAGCCTCACAGGCTTTCAATCAACTGTGCCAAGAACCAGCAAAGGATGAGGAGACAACAAAGATACAACCAGGAAAAATTAGAGAGGCAGTCCTTCCTCTTCCACTTGTTTATGTTGAGAAAAATATCAGAATTTTAAGTTAAAATGTATAAAACCATAATTCTTGCCCCCTAGCTATCTTCCCATGTTCTAGCTAAACAAATATAGTTTAAAAGAAAATAAAACAGTTCAGTTGTCTGTGCCATCTAAACATAACCTCAGTTTATTAAACACACACACACACACACAACTTTCTTGTCAACCTCACATTTTGAAGTATATATAGAAATATAGAGAGAAAAATATAAAGAAATCTTCAAGAATCTAGGCTGGAATGGGTTGGGAACAAAGTGAAAGTCTTTGCTTTTACTGCTATCAGCCACTCTGTATATTCTAGAAAGCCCCTCCCAACTTGTCTCCTAAACCTAAAGTCCATCCAGATACTGTTCCCATCTTTCATTTAGATTGGTTTGTTTTGTTTTCTGTTCCTGTGAGTGCGATGTGGCTGCTCTGGCTCCTTCATGCCCTCTGAGGCAGCAAGGCAGTGGGCACAGCAAAGCCTCCTCAGCAATCACTGCTAATAGCCCCCAAGATTCCATGGAATGTGTTCTCAGAGCCTGCACCCTACCTTCACATCCACAAGTGGGAAGTAGCTGATGGCTGATGGACTCTCTTTTACAGGTTGATCAGCCAAGCCACCAGTCTCCGCCTCCAAAAAACAATGAGGTTTCCTTACTAACAGTTGCTTGCTGCCTATTGGGGTCTCTCTTTATAAAACTGTGTGTGCAAAGCACCATGAAAATGTTTCCACTTCAGATGCTCTGCTCTTTAGCATTTCAGTTCTCCCCTTTAAGGACAATTTTGCCCCTTTTTAACTGAAAAAGAAAAGCTACAAAGCCCACTAGTACCCGTTATAATAATGCATAAGCACTTCATGATGTATAATGCATAAGCACTTCATCACAGTTTTTAACAATTATTTTAAGTGGTTAATGTGAGTTAGAAAACATTAAGGTGGCATTTACAAGGGCACTGCTATGTTCCAGGTTCTTCTATTACATTATGCCTCAGCTTTCTACTAGCTATGTTATTTACAAGGTAAAAGAGTAACAGCTAAGCTTATCCGTTCCTTAAATGAACCCAAAGTTTGCAATCTGTAGGCTGGTTTATATTGATTCTGATAAAGCTATTTCAGCCTTGAAAAGGAAAGAAGAGACGATAGACTGAAAATTTTAAAAATCTCTTTATTCCAAATTTCATTGGACTAGTCTTTCTAGAAACGCATATATTAATATCTGCCTTTGTTTTTTCATAAGAGCTGGGCTGGAAAAGCATTGCTATGCTTTTTGTTTGTTTTGTTTTTAAATTGCCACAGTATCTTTGTTTTTGCAGACATAAAAATACATATATTCATTTAAACAATCATCTATTCCCACATGTTCTGGTTCTTTTTGTTTGTTTCCTTTTTTGTTTGCTTCTTTTGCTTTTCTTCACCCTGAGTCTTTGAGAACTCACTAGTACTTTTGCCTAATCACTTCTCAATATTTAACTAGGTTTCAGGACATGCAAGGGGAAGCTGTTTAATGCATACTGGTGATGCCAAGGAGATTGTACAAGAGTATGTTGGCTTGTCCAGAACGTTTCTATCTTGAGTACTGTGTGCCTACTCTTTGCACGCACTGTGCTGGGAGCGGAGCTATAACAAAGAACAAGATTCAGTTCCTTCTCCCAGAGAGTTGAAAGAAGAAGCCATTATAACATGACAAATGTTGAAACATATGTGCCTACACACAGGGGACCAGGAAGAACCTAATCTGCATTTCCGGGGCAGGCTTCCTGGAGGAGGTGACACCTAAGCTGAAACCATCACTCCTGGGAAGTCTAAACTCCTAAAAGAAAAGACAGGGGGCTGCAACTTGACTGCTTACTATGCAGCCCCTTCAGAAACAGCCCATTTTTTATTAATGCTAATTTGGGCAGCTTCGCCCCTAAAATAGAGAACAGGACTTGAAAATGTGCCTGTAGATCCTTCCTGTCCACATCAAATAAGTCACTGCAGGATATCATGTTTAGTAAACCTTGCCATTGTACTTCCCAGGAAAAGAGAAGTGTTGCATCTCACAAAGAATACAACCCTTACACCGTGAGAGAGATGATTGCTCTATGACAATAACACCACTAGACAGCCTGGAAGAATATGAGATTTCTAGGCATTAAATGCAAACCATCACATGCCTCATGAATAACAACCCCCGGGTGAAGGTGCCAGGTACATTTTCTGATGGAGCCAGAGAAATGTTTCTCAGTACATGTAAAAAAAGTACTGAACACCTGTGATGGGCTTTTCTGCCAGACATGTTATCTGTATTGCCACATTCAGGAACCATCAACACTACAAAACAGTAATTCCATTTTGATAATGTGGAAACTAAGGCTTCAGAAGGGTGATTTGCCCAAGGTCATCAGGAAGTAACTAACTTATTTGGATATGGATGCAATCCTGTATGACTCCACTGCCAGACTGCCTCTGCAACTCTTCTTTCTTGCAGTGTTTGCAGTCCATCTCACTGGTCTTGACGTTACATTATTCTCCTACAAATCCATAAGGAAAAGACAAAACAGCCATATCCAAAGGGGCAAAAGGCTTGAATATGCGCTTTGGAAAAGAGGATTGTCACAGGGATAATAAGGATGTCAAAAGGTGCTTAGTTTCAGTCATCACAGAAATGCAAATTAAGACTAAAATGAAACACCAGTACACAACCATTAGAATGGTAATAAATTTAAAAAGCTGATAATACTAAGTGCTGTTGAGGATATGGGGCAACTGGAACTCTCATGCATTGCTGACGAGACTGCAAAAAGGTACAATCTCTTTGGAAAATCTTAAAGTATATGCCCACTCTATAATCCCAAAGTTTTACCCCGGGTCTATATATCCAGTGGTGTGCTGGAACTGGCTTCTAATGGCTCCTGAAAGCTGATTGGCACATCTTTTCTTTTTTTTTTTATAAGAGAAATAAAAATGTTGCCAGTCATTCACTGACTATTTTTTAATTTCCTTTCTGTTTTTTTTTTTATTAAATTTTTTATTTTGAAGAAGTAGGATACAATTCAGGGTTAGGTATACAAATGTTCTTTATGCAAATACTCTTGTTGATGAGGTGTGCCTCCCCATCCCGGCAGTTTCTCACTACTGCCAATCCCACACCCCTCCCCTGGCAGTTTCCTACCATATGTTCTCACTCATAAGCAGACCTTGAACAATTACCATAATACTATAAGAAAGGCACATCTGGCCACGCTTGGTGGCTCAACCTGTAATCCCAGGCTGAGAGGCTGGGAGGCAGAGGCGAGAGGATTCCCGGAGCCCATGGATTAAAGACCCACCGGGGCAACTTGGCGAGACCTCGTCTCTAAAATAAATCAAAAATTAGCCAGGTGTGGTAGTGCACACCTGTAGTTCTGGTTACTTGGAAGGCTGAGACGGAAGGATCACAGGAGCCCGGCAGATCGAGGCTGTGGTGGCTGGGAGTGTGCCACTGCCCTCCAGCCTAGGTGACAGAATGAGACTCCAACTCAAAAAAAAAGAAAGGCACATCTTGCTGGGCTCGGTGGCTCAGCCTGTAATCCCGCGCCTTTGGGAGGCTGAGGTGAGTGGATTGCCTGAGTCCGCGGGTTCGAGACCCACCTGGGCAACCTGGCGAGACCTCATCTCTACAATAAAATCAAAAAATTAGCCAGGCATGGTAGTGCGCCCCTGTAGTTCCAGCTACTTGGAAGGCTGAGGCGGAAGGATCGCCAGAGCCCAGCAGGTCGAGGCTGTGGTGGCCGGGAGCGGCCACTGCACTCCAGTCTGGGTGACAGAGTGAGACTCCA